>SJXQ01005449.1:146524-255059 GCA_006408695.1 Aepyceros melampus
GTTTAATGGGGGGGGGGGCGTGGGCATTTTTTACCCGCCCCCGCTCCCCTATCTTTGTGTCTGGGGATGCTGAAACTCCCAGGTTAGGGTCCTTAGTAGCCACGGTATTCCAGCGTTACTGCCCGGGGTGTTCTTTCTCCGTATCAACTTAATTTCCCCTTCCTTGGAGGGAGGGAATGCTGGAAATACTCATTTTTGTGATAATGGCAAATGTATTTTCAAGCTTCAGGACAGCCTGACAGTGAAACTGATTTGTCCAAATCCCAGCTGGGTCCAGGGTAAGACGTGCATCTGGTGGGAACGGTCGAGTGACAGCGGGCTGGGGGTTGTCCTGGGCTTGGAATCCCAGATTTTGAGGCTCGGCCTGCTCGTGCCAAGTGGCTTTCTGCCATGTTGCCGCTTGAAGCTGAGTCAGGTTTCTGTAACTTGGTGCTCCAGTGTGAGGAAGTTTGACGTGGCAGAGTGGGTTGAGTGAGGAAGCAAATTCCTGCCAGGACCAGCGGAGAGGCACCCGACTGCTTCCTGCTCTTTGGAGTGAACATCCCTGCCTTTCCTTTCTGTCACTCAGCAACAGGCTGCTGCGTAGGTGTGTTCCTGCTGACTTCCTAAATGCGCTTGGTTGGATGAGCTTGACCCAAGCTCAGGCTGCCACGTCTCTCTCCGTTAAGTGGGAGGAGGGAAGATGTGTTGTCAGTAACACAGTGGACCCAAGGGCCAGTCACTCCTCTTTTTTAGATCTCCCCTTCCAAGGAGAATAAAGTGATCTTACAGTATTTTTACTTCAGTTGCTTTCATTTTGGAATCGTATAGTTTAACATGAAATTGAAACCAAATGAATGCAGTTTCCTGAATATGTTTCAAACCTTAGCCGGTTTCACTGACCTTATAGTTTAAAAGATAGCATCGTAAAATAGCAAAAGGAAAAATATTCCAATGCTGGGTGAAGAAAGTGGAAAGAAATTGTAGAACCGTTGATTTTTATCTGGAAAGGCTTTAGAAGCTTCTTTTGTAAGAGAGAACTGATGCTCAGAGAGGTTCTTCAGCTTATTCTGTGTCACATAGCTAAGGATGAGCAGCTGTGTAGTGTAAACCCACTTCTCTTGCTGGGATTCAGAGCTTTTCCTGTTATAATTTTTCTTTTTAAGACTAGTTCTATGAAATGTCTCTTCTTTTATGAAACTTGGAGAAAATATCAGCTTTAAAAACATGTTGATGTTTTGGTCTGAGTAGAATGAAGCGGCTTAGCAGCAGCAGCAGTAGCAGAATCAAGATGGGTCTATTGTATTTGTGAGCTGTGTGTGTGTGCTTAAACACGTGTGCAACTGGACTTTTTCCCTTCATTCTTTAAATATATGTGCATGTATTCTTAGAGGTGTAATATTTAAATCAGAAAGAAAGTCTGTCATCTTTGCCTGAGAAACCACTGACAACTCTCAAATAGTTGTAGGCTGCCACTTGGCTTCATCAATATATGATTCATAAAATCAGTCCATTATCAACTTATTTTCTGCTCTATCTGTTGGACTTTTTTCCCCCTTTATCCTAACTGCCTGGTGAAAGTTACTAATTGGGATAGCACTAAAATGACACAAGTCAGAACATCCAGTTGCAGGCTACTGGCAAGTCTGCTGGTCCGTCAGTGACAGTGACATGTGGTTATTGCCAGTGACATGCTCTGTGCTGAAACAGGGCCCTGGAAACAAAAGGCACCAAGATAGTAGATACATTTATGAGAGACTCTCTGTGACACCGTTTAGGCTTACAATGAGAAAGGGATTGGCAGCTGTTATTCAGGATTTAATGCCTGTGCATTTGCCTAGGCCTATGGAAATGAGTTACTGAGTTCCACAGAGCTGTGGTTAGAGCCTTTTTAGGGGAAAGTGATATGGTTTGATATGAAGCTATCTCGTGCACTTGATAACTGTACCTTTCTTCAGACTACCATAAACATTTATTAACAGTGTTTATATTTTTAATAACATTAAGTGACTCAAACTCTCATGCTTTTCTTTTCCCTTCTGTTACAGGGTTCTTTTATAGAACTGTTCCTTGGAATGAAATTTTCACAATGAGCCAGCAAGGCTATGTGGCTACACCTCCCTATTCTCAGCCCCAGCCTGGAATTGGCCTTTCTCCACCGCATTATGGGCACTACGGGGACCCGTCTCACGCAGGCCCCCCACCAGGTACACTGCATGGTCTTGACGCGAGTGTGATGATTGAATCTCCAGCTTGGAGACGTGAGTATTCTGAAAGAGCAGCTTTGGAAGAGTTGAATGGTAATCATAGACGTGGTTTGAGCTTATAGGATTATTTGGAAAAGCCTACCTTATCACTTTGGTTTTTGCATAGGGAGTTTACTTTTTAAATATAGATGAAAACAAAAGACACTTCCTGAGTGTCTTGTTTTTACTGTTAGACTTGCTCTTGCTATTAACCGGTAATGTGAGGTTATTACAAACACTAAAACCCCCACAAGTTATGTATACATACACATATACGTGTGTATATATATATACACTATATACTAAATATATGTATGTTAAATATATACGCATACTAATATTGGAAAAATCTCATTAGATTTGTATGCTGAAGTTTATTCAGTGATGATAATAATGAGAAAAACATGGCCTTGCTTTAAAATCATTATTGAATAATATCGGTTGCCCTAAAATTTGGTGCCCAGCAAGGAATCTTGGTTTTTGGAGCAGAAGTGGGAGAAGGTGTCATGGAGTGGGACTCCTGTTGCTCTGACGGCAGCTGACATGATAAGATCACCTCCCATTTTCAAGGGGCTGCCCTGAGGGGCCCAAGTTTCAGGGTCAGCAGGGAGGCTAATAATAGCTTATTTCAGTGCTGATGACCCCAGATTCCCTAAAAATATTTGTGAAAGACAGTTCTTGGGACTGGCTGTGTATAAGTAATTGAGTATCTCTGGCGGTTCACTAGGACTGACTCAGGCATATAGGATCCAGGCCTTGCTGGGTAGCTTGTGTGGAGTCCGGAGTCAGCCAGGGGTGAAGAAAGCCTCTAGGGAGGCTTGATGGTAGCAGCCACGCACAGTTGCAGCAGAAGATGCTGTGAGACTGAATTTCCTGTGGGAAGTCGCTCTTCTGACTTAGTCCAGGTTTTGAAAACCTCCAGATGAGGCATCGTCATCTTGTCCAGGTTCAGTCCTCCCCATAACATTTCTTGATCTGGGTCCTGTAGGAACCATTTAACCCATCTTTCTCCAACTTCTTTTCTGTTCTGGTGGTTCATTCCCCTCAGCATTTATATATAATGATAATTATGCATTACTTTTTTCTTGAGCGCTTACCATGTATCATAAACTGGTCCTAAAAGAATTATATGTATAATTTTCTTTAACTCTCATTCAATGCTGTTCAGTAGATTATTAGCCCTACTTTGCAGCTAAGAAAACTGGATGTCTGAAATACCATGATTTATCCAAGGTACAGAGCTGATGGTGTAACTGGGATTCACACTGCAGTCCCTTCAGAAAACAAACAGCAAACTCGAATAGACACCTAAGTAAAACATTCAGTGTTACTCACTTTTCCTCCTCCTCTTCACAGCCATCTCTTAAACAAGTCCTCAGTCCACTGTCTCACGCCCCATCCTTGCCTCGCAGCCCTCCACGGCTCAGTGTATTCTCTGCTCCATAGCCTGGGCCCCATCCACCCTTCCCCTTCTCCCACTAGGGTTGTTGGTGACCTCCTGTTACCAAAGGCAGTAGACACTGTCTTGTGCTCTTGAATTTGACACTGTTTACTGCTTTTGTTTGTACAAAACTCTTTTCTCCTTTGGTTTCAATGACACTGTCCTTTGTTAGTTTTCTTGGTAGCTTTTTGGACAGCTCCTCTAAGGGGTTCCCACTTCCCCAGATGACCCTTAAGTGGTGCTGATTCTGCTTCTTTGTTCTGGCTTCACCCTTCTTTCCCTCTCTGTAGATTTTTCCCTTAACTGTATTATTCCATATGAAGGGCTAGTCTCTCAGATCTTTTCCTCCAGCCCAGATGACTTTCTTAAGCTCTAGATCTGTATTTTCAGTGGCCAGCCTGTTTACATGGGTATTTCAAACTCATCATGTCCAAAATAACTCAGTATATTTTTTCATAAAGCATGTTTTTTCTGACATTCCATACTCACCAAGCAGCTATTATTCATTCAGCTACCTAAATTAGAACTTTTCACTGTTTTAAAAAATCTCTCCTTTTACCTTCTATAATCCAAATTCATTTGGGGGGTGATTTTAAATCTTTTCTCCCTCTTACTCCTTTCTCCCAGTAGTCACTATTCTTGCTCCAGCCATCCGCCTTTCACCTGGATGACTGACGTTGTCTCTTAACCACATCCTCTCCAGCCTTTCTCCAAACAGTCCAGTCCTATGCTCCGTTCATTCAGTCACTCCCTCATGTTCGACTCTGAGAACCCGTGGGCTGCAGCACGCCAGGCCTCCCTGTTCATCGCCAACTCCTGGAGCTTGTTCAAACTCATTCATGTCCATTGAGTCGGTGAAGCCATCCAACCATCTTGTCCACTGTCTTCCCCTTCAACTCCTGCCTTCAGTCTTTCCTAGCTTCGGGGTCTTTTCCAGTGAGTCAGTTCTTCGCATCAGGTGGCCAAAGTATTGGAGTTTCAGCTTTAGCATTAGTCCTTCCAATGAAAATTCAAGACTGATTTTTTTACAATTGACTGGTTTGATTTTCTTGCAGTCCAAGGGACTCTCAAGAGTCTTCTCCAACACTGCAGTTCAAAAGGATCAGTTCGTTGGCACTCAGCTTTCTTTATGGTCCAACTCTCACATCCATTCATGACCACTGGAAAAACCATAGCTTTGACTAGGCAGATCTTTGTTGGCAAAGTAATGTCTCTGTTTTTTAATATGCTGTTCACTCTCTTCTTTCACTTTCATCAAGAGGCTTTTCATTTCCTCTTCTCTTTCTGCCATAAGGGTGGTGCCATCTGCATATCTGAGGTTATTGATATTTCTCCTGGCAGTCTTGATTCCAGCTTGTGATTCATCCAACCTGGCATTTTGCATGGTGTACTCTGCATATAATTTAAATAAGCAGGGTGACAATATACAGCCTTGACGTACTCCTTTCCTAATTTGGAACCAGTCTGTTGTTCCTTGTCTGGTTCTGTCGCTTCCTGACCTGCATTTAGGTTTCTCAGGAGGCAGGTCAGGTGGTCTGTGTTGGAGGGACTTTTATAGCCTGCAGATCTAATTCTGACTTTCTTCTGCTTCAGGCCTCTCTTGCACCTCCAGAAGCTGGTCTGTGCCTCCGGCCAGTGCCTCCACCCGTCCTCCCCACAGGGTGTGCCCTACCCTCCTCCCCCAGACTCAGTTCACCTGTGGGGCTTGCTAACGTTTCTGACCACTTCCCGTTCTTCCTCAAGCTTATTCATAAACCTTCTCCTCCTGTGTTCTCCAACCCCTGTGTGGCTTTGCTGCCAGTTACCACACTGTGTGTAACAGATGTGCCTGAACAGTTCAGAAGTTCCTCACTCAGCGCTCGTTCAACAAATGAGTGGCCAACCGGCTGCTGCGTTCATCGGCAAAGTGCTCAGGTGTTCACCAGTGGTAAAGCACCATTTTGTTGAATTAGACCCTTCATGCTTTAATTTAAACCTCTTCCTCCTTCTCAGTTCTCAGATACCAGGCTATCAGACTTTGTATACATACCCTTGGTATATTTGTTGAATGATTTAAAACTGTCACTAAATTACCCTAGCCTATCTTTCTCTGTGCTGAATGACCTTAGATCTCTTAGTCTTCAGACATCACATACCTTCTTTTCTGGTCTTTTGGTGTACCTTTTGTGTGTGTGTGTGTGTGTGTGTGTGTGTGTGACAGCCTCAGAGAACTTAGCTGTAGTTCCTTGAACTCTCTGTTCCACCATAGATCTGGCCAGTGCCGAGGCTTGGTTTCTAGTTCTTACACACCATACTGTCCTTTGTGCCTATTATGGGATGCTAGTGCCATGCAGTGACAATGTAGCAGGTTTACTGGGTGAGCAAAGTACCTGTGGCGATGCAGCAATGAACGAAATGAACCCAAGCTCCGTCCTGATAGTACAGACTTGTCTAGTGGGACGCGCATTAAGGAAATTGACGGTGTCAATGCAGGAGAAACACCATTTTGAGGAAGTAGAGGGTGGAATGGAAGCTCACAGCAGGGGCACCTAGCCAAGGCTTACAGGTGAAGGGAATCTTCCTGGAAAAGAACCTGAAAGATGCGTGAGGGTCAGTCAGATAGGGAGGCAGGTCACTGGGGTTGGAAAGGTGGCACCTTTGAGGACCTGCAAGAGGTTCAGCGTGGCCTAAGGATGCAGTGAAGCATCTTAAGCGGGGAAGGGTCACGTGTATTGTTTGTTTATACTCCACATTGTAAAGAGTGTGAGGAGGGAATCGTGGGCACACTGCTTTCTGGAGTGTAGTCTCGGGCCCTCAGCACTGTTGACATTTGGGCCCAGCTAAGTCTTTGGTGTGGGAGGCCGTGCTGTGCATCCCAGGGCCTTTAGCAGTATCCTTCGCTTCACAGATCATCAGATAGCAGTGCTCCCCTCTCTCCTCCCACCCCTGGCCCCAAGCTATAGCAACCGAAAGTCTTAGACCTTGCCAAGTGTCCCTTCAGGAACAGCATCACCCTTAGTGGAGGACCACTTGTCTAGAAGCTGAGCAGCAGGAACTGTTGATGTCCTGGAACCGGGCCTGTGGTGAGGCTTCTAATAGTGAACTTTTGTAGGAATAGCACGAGCCACAGCACCTTAGAAACGAGTCATTATGGTTCTGCCCGTATAATAGGGAGTTTGTTTATTTTAGATAAACTTCTTTCTTTCTCAGATGGTTTTTAATTTTGGTTTCAGCTTGTCAGATCCAGGGCCAAATCCAAGATACGCTTTTCTGTGATGTTGTCTTGGTTAGAGGTCAGTCTGGCAGAAAGACATTTGTAATAGGGGTATCAGGAAACTAAGTAAATAGTAGAGTCAGAGAACCAGGCTTGGGGCTCTGCGGTCATGGAGCCGACATCCAGTAAGCATTGCCTTTCTACCCGGGAGCCGTCACTAGAGCACGTGGCAGCCCAGTCTGTAAGGAGTCTAGGAAATGGAGATTCCATCTTTCCAGCTCAGGACCACGTGGAAAGGCAAGCCAGAAAGGAATTAGAATTGGTATTCCGTAAGCTAGTCTGTAAAAAATGTCATAGCATTAAAGGCCGGTTTATGATTTTAGATATTTTTCTTTGGACATTGTTTTTGTTCAGTCACTCAGTCGTGTCAGACTCTTTGCAGCCCCATGAACTGCAGCACGCCAGGCTTCCTATCCTTCACTATCTCCAGGAGTTCCTCAAACTCATGTCCACTGAGTCAGCGATGCCATCTAACCATCTCACCCTCTGTCGTCCCCTTCTCCTCTTGCCCTCAATCTTTTCCAGCATCCGGGTCTTTTCTAGAGAGCCGTCTTTTTGAAACAGGTAGGCAAAGTATTGGAGCTTCAGCTTCAGCATCAGTCCTTCCAATGAATATTCAGGACCGATTTCCTTTAGGATTGACTGGTTTCATCTCTGTGCTGTCCAAGGAACTCTCAAGAGTCTTCTCCACAATTTGAAAGCATCAGTTCTTTGGTGCTCAGCTTTCTTTATGGTCCAACTCTCACATCCATGCATGACTACTGGAAATACCATAGCTTTGACTAGGCAGACCTTGGTTGGCATAGTAATATCTCTGCTTTTTAATGTGCTGTCTAGGTTAGTAATAGCTTTTCCAAGGAGCAAACATCTTTTAATATCATGGCTGCAGTCACCATCTGCAGTGATTTTGGAACCCAAGAAAATAAAGTCTGTCACTGTTTCCACTTTCTCTCCATCCGGTTGCCATGAAGTGATGGGACTGGATGCCATGATCTTAGTCTTTGAATGTTGAGTCTTAAGCAAGCCTTTTCACTTTCTTCTTTCACCCTCATCAAGAGGGCATAAGCATAGTTAGATCTTTCTCATGGTATGGTTTTGCTTTCCTATTAAGGTTCTCATACTGAAATTCTCATAACCTGATTCCTCTTTATCTCTGATCACTTATGAAAATGCCAGGTATGTGACCAGTGACTATGACTGTGCAGATAACAGTGATACAGGTTTCCTTTGCCCCGAGAATAGAGTCCAAATGGCACCCGGCACTTTGTAGTCTGACCCCAGCCAACCTGGACAGCCTCTGCTCTGGCCATTCCCCACCGTCAGTCAACACTTCGCATTTTGCCTGATCACAGCCCGCTCTCTCAGATCTTCACTTAAGCTTTGCCTCCTGCCTGGAACCCCCTGTCCTATCTCTGTGCTAAGACAGCTCCTGCCTGTTCTTCAGAATTCAGCTCGAGAGGCCTTCCTCTCTGAACTTTTCTTGATTCCCATAGGAGGTGTTAGGTAGTTCCTCTGCATTTTACAGTTGTCACCAGGCGCTGTAACTGTTTGTTTACATGGTTGCCTCTTCCCTAAGAGCTCTAAGTGCCTCAAAGGCACACTGAATGTATGTTGAACAAGAAAGAATTTGAATCATTGCTACAGCATTGATTTCCAAATATAAAAGGGAAAGAATCTTTTTAGTAAGATTTGTGTGAGACATTTCTGCTTGAGTATGTAAGAACTGTTTTTGGTTTGGTTTGGTTTTTAGAAACAGGTTTATAAATATATGCATCTCATGTGCACATGAAAATACCAGGGTGTGAGTAACTCTGAGAACTAGTTATTGATGCTGTATGAGGGTTGCTGATGAAACTGCTATTTGCATACCTATTTAAGGAATGAAAATACCTTTGGATTCTTGTAGTGCCTTTAATTATTACTGCATTAGGCCTAGTATTGTAGATTTTCTATTTTTGTCCAAAATAATGTTTTAAGAATGAGAATACAAGAGTGCATATAATTCTGATATATGTATCTTGTTAGACTATATTGATAAATCTTTGAAAAAAAGGGGACAAAGGGTGTGACCAGGGTGAGGAAACTAAGATTTTTGGGGGAGATTCCCTTTATATATCTGGCATTGTTCTGGATGCTTCTATGCCCATTATGTAGTTTAATTCTCAGCATGGTCCACAGAGACAGGGGACACTTGCCATGTACAGTGTTGAAAGTTGAGGTTCTGAAAGAAAGTATCTTTTTAGGGTCCCAGGTGTTGAGTGATACAGGAAGAATGCAGACTCCAGTCTGTGTGGCTGTATGTCTCATGTTTTTCTAACTGCTGGATTTGAGGTATAAATCGTATTTAAAATTAAGAATAATATTTGTTGTTTTTGTTCTTGGTATATGGAAAATGGCTGAATAAACTGTGACGGTAAATAGAAATTTTTTCTTAAGTCTAAGGAATTCAGTTTTAAGAAAAGAAACCTTTGTGTAAGTTCACTGATATTATTCATGAATACTGCTACTTCAGTGGCTGTGTTTCATTCTGGATTACCCAGGCATCTGAGAGCATGCCCTCCAGAGGGTTACTATGACCATATAAGAAATTCTTCCTGGGCCACTGTAGGGTCATCCTGTCACTTTCCGTACTCTCTAAGGGAATAAATTTTCTTGGAAGATGAAAGAAGAAAGGAAATATTGAATATGAAATACCATTGTGAGGTCAAATGGAAGAGTTCACAGAAGGCAGCCAAGAGGTCACTGGTGATGGTGCCAGAGAGGAGAATGGGGTCAAAAGAAAAGCGAGTGAGAGAAAGCAAACTTGTGGTTACCAGGGAGCAGGGCAGGGGCGGGGTAAACTGGGGGACTGGGACATATACATTCTACTATACGTAAAATAGGTGACTAAAAGGATCTGCTCTATAGCACAGGGAACTCTACTGTATTCTGAAATGGTCTATATGGGGAAAGTATCTGAAAAAAGAGTGGGTGTGTGTATAGTAAGCGATTCACTTTGCTGTGCTGTTGAAACTAACACAACACAGTAAACCAACTATACTCCAATAAAAATTAGAAGAAAAAAAGTTGAATGGTCTGGAGCAAAAACAAGCAGAATGGAAGCAGGGACAAACACACAGAAGAAATGTACTTTTTCTCTTTTTTCTTTCCTGAAGTCTGAAAGGGGTGTCACAAGTAATTGAGTCTGAACCTTTCCTTCTGCCGTGAGGGGAAACTGAGGCCCACAGAGGTAAACTTCTTGCCCAGCGTGGCTGGATGGGGCATCACACTGCTCTAACACAAGCTCAGTGGTTTTTCTCCTGTACCACCATTTCTCTAGAAGAAGGAGAGAAAAAATGTTTGAGAACAGTTTTAAAGAGAAACTTAAAGATCTCTGTTGCAGAAGAGGTGCTTGTAAATTAAAACGGGCACTGCTGGGAGCATCTTCATCACGTGTGGCCTCGTAGTTTGTATGAGAAACTGAGATGACTTGAGCAGGCCCTGAGCTGTTTGTCACCCAGCTGTGCGAATCCTGGAAAAATGATTAACTCTGAGGTCTGTGCTCTGGATCCATGGGAGAAACAGATGCTATTCTCCATTCACTTTCCTCACGCTGTAACTCGGGCATTTTCAGAGGTCCTTTTACCCCTGTAGTTAGACTTACTATGCTTTGTGAGGCCTCATACTGTTTTTCTCCCCTGATTTGCAGTCTGTTACCCAGTGGGCACATTTCACTGTGTGCTCTAGCAGTCTTTCTGTGATGGTGCATTTCTATCGGGGTGCCTCTCTACCAGACACAAAGGTTTGCTTCTGTTTTAGTTTCTGGTCAAAGTGGTGTCCGCACTCCCGTCACTGTGACGGTCACACCGTGAGGCCGCAGCCTGGCGTGAGTGAGTCTGTGCTGGCGAAAGCCAAGTGTGAAGGAGACCCTGTTCTAACCCGTTCTGCCCCTCCTGCTTTCCATTTTTGACCTGTTACCTTCGTGTCTTCTCTCCCTGCACGTTCACACTCTTCTAAGCTCCTGTCCTTCCCTTGCAGGCATGATAAAGCCGGCGGGGCCTCTGGGGGCGGCTCCCCCTGGGGGGATGTTGCCTCAGGGCCATCCGCCTCCTGGACCCCATCAGTTTGGCCAGAACGGAGCTCATGCGCAAGGTCCTCCTCCACAAAGGTGAGCTAGAGGCTAACCCCCATCTGTGTAATCCACTGAAATTGTCTCACAGGTCCCTTTTGCACGTGCAGGTTTGGCGATTGGAACTTTGACCTCTTGATGCCTTGAAAGGATCTATTGGAAAACTGTCAGGAAACAAAGCGTTTAGAAAAGTTAGGACATTGAAATACCAGTACTAATAAATAAAATACCAATACTGTTAAAAAAATAATGAAAATGACTTGTGTCAGTAGCTTTAGTTTGGAGTTATATTCATCTTGTGTGTATGCATGCTCAGTTGCTAAGTTGTGTCCGACTCTGCAACCCCACGGACTATCCGCCAGGCTCCTCAGTCCATGGGATTTCTCAGGCAAGAATACTGGAGTGGATTGCCGTTCCTTCTCCAGGGGATCTTCCCAATCCAGGGATTGAACTCACGTCTCCTGCATTGGCAGGTCGGTTCTTTACCACTGAGCCACCAGGGAAGCCCGTATTCATCTTAGTGTTTTGTATTAATCTCTAATTCCTTCAGATGTCTGTGGTTTATATTCTCCAATGACATTTTAAATCATCTGTTCTGTTAAATCCTTTACAGAACTGAGTTCAGTGCCAGTAGGTGCTGAATAAATACTTAAAAAATTAAATCAGATTGTAGCCAGTGGTGAAGACTGTGGATTTGATGTGGAAGGCACACAGATGCCAGTGAAGGACTCTTGAAAGGCAGGGAGATACTAAAAACAACCCGGGAAATCATTCTGTTTGTGTTTATAAATTAAGGAAGGGAGAAGTGGGAGGCGGGCCTGGAGAAGCCAGGGTATGGGATATGGGACATGCTGGGAGCCCTGCAGCCCCTTGGGACTGCCCTGCCGGGGGGAACCCACCTCACACCTTCCCGGCTGGAATCCCGTTGCCGTGTGTCCTGGGAGGTGTTGCTCTTCAGAATCCCAGTGCTAAGCGGTAGACAGTGTTTACGTTGGCATTTGTCCAAGGATTACCCAGAGGCTTTGTTTCCCAGGTTCCTTCCCTAGGTTGTCAGGCTACAGGGTTGGGGTTGTGGGGGGGATGGGGCCCTCTGGAGGGCTCTGGACCCTGCCAATGGTGAGGTCCTTGGGTTACCCTTTCGAGGAGACCTAGTCCCTGTTGGTGGGGAAACCCCCTCTGGCACATTTTAAATCATTACTGACAGGGCATTCGTGAGGCTGTCATTTCCTGCTTCTTGTTCTGATAACATTTTCCCTTGAAATGGTAGCTCTGAGATGCTGTGAAGGTTATTGTAGGGATCACTGAATGCGTGAGTCTAAGTAATTTGGTTTCCATGGGATTGTGCTTTGAACAAGGAGCATGAAGCCCAGTTCAGGACATGCCCCTCCGGCCCCTTGTCTCAACAGTGTAGCGGTGGGGCCTGAGGGGAGGACGCGAGGTTGAACCCAGACGCTGCCTCTGGTTCATTACCCTTGTGATGCTGGCGACGTTCCTAGGCCTCTAGGTCTCATTTTCCTCACTTGTAAAATGAGGAAATAGAATTCTCAGTCCTGAATATAGGGGAGAAGCTCTGGAGAAGTACACTGCTATGAACTGTCAAGCAGGTCAGATTATTTTTTAAAAGAAATGCAAAAATAGAACAGCCACTTTGAAGTTAAAATTTGAGTCACCAGAAATGGCCTAGATTGCTTTGAACTTTTTGGTTATTTCCACTTGTTTTGCTTGAATTAGGTTGCTTGTGTGTGTGTGTGTGTGTGAGTCACTCTGTCGTGTCTGACACTTCGCAAACCCGTGGACTGTGGCTCCCCGGGCTCCTCTGTCCATGGAATTCTCCAGGCAAGAATACTGGAGTGGGTTGCCGTTCTCCTCCCCAGGGGATCTTCCCGACCCAGGGATTGGGCCTGGTCTCCTCTGAGCCACTAGGGAAGCCCAGGTGAATCATGGACTTGGCCATCAGAACCATCTTGGCTATGTGGCTGTGTGCTCTGCACGGCACCTGCCACAGTGATGAGTGGCAGAGACGGTAGGGTCGGGCGTGTGTGATACTCGTGGCTCAGACAGTTCTGGCTGGACAAGTTCCTCTGCCTCTGTGTGCCTTGGTTTCCTCATCGCAAGTGTCACAGTGAAGATATGCTGGGGACGATTTTGGTCATTGGTCCATGCAGAGAGCCTCGCCCAGCGCCCAGCGCCCATGAAAGGCAATGTGCATTGGCTGTAATCGACACTGGTTCACTGGACTTGCAAAGCCTCTGGTCTGTTGCTTGCCCTGCCTGCTAGCTCAGCGTAGCTGCCTATCACAGCTCAGTTGAGGAGTCTGCCTATGTCGTGATTCCTAGGGAGACACTGACAGATTTTGCCCCATCTCTTTCTCCTCCTGTACTGTTCAATTGCTTCAGCTTAAACTGAATTAAAGGTTGGAAATGGAGCTATAGAGACTGAATTTATGGTTGATGGGGGGGAAGATGGGGGTAAGAGATAGTAAGGGAATTTGGGATTGACATGTACACACTGCTGTGCATGGATAACCAAAGAAGGACCTACTGTATACCACAGGGAACTCTGCTCAATGTTATGTGACAGCCTGGATAGGGGAGTAGTTTGGGGGAGAAGGGATACATGTTTATATATGGCTGACTCCCTTTGCTGTTCACCTGAAACTATCACAACTTTGTTAATCAGCTATACCCTAACACAAACTAAAAAGTGTATAAAAAGGAGTGATCTGTGTTCAGGCTGAGCCTTTGTGGTGAGACTCCCTAGCCACCTAGGATGCATTTCTGTGTCTGCAGTTCCGTGCAGAGCAAAGGGCCCGGTGACCATGCTGGTGAGTCATTCCAGCCTGATGACAGGGGCTGTCAGAAAGCAAAGGTCACACGTGGACTTTTTGTGATGATTATAGCACTTCAAGGAGTCATTTGTCCTGAGAGGACCCATCCTAGAAGTCTTTTCATTTTTTACCACATCTAAACTGTTGAATAAAGACGTGATCAATTCAGAGTCATTATGCTGATTTAAATTTTAAAATCATAATTTTTATTTTTAAATATTGTTATTTCAAAGTTTCCTAAAACTTAAAAATCATTCCTAGTCACTTGGCTTTTTTATCTTGGCTGAGGCCAGAATAAATGTCTTAAAATTGTAAATGGTATTAAAGTTATCTACAGTGTTTTACTGGTGGGTGAGATTAATTTCTTATATAAAATCTATAACTTAAAGTTCCATTTTTTAATTATTAAGGGAAAATTTAATTGTAAGTGTTCTGTTTTGACCCTAGAAATGGGAAATTACATGAGCGGGAAGGTGGGAAGGAGACTCGTCTTCCCAAATTGAAGCTATTAATAGGGTGAATCTACCAAGAAATTGGTTTCAATGGAAAAGTAGAAAACAAGAAAAATAAGAGGAACACATAGTTGTTTTCTTTTTCGTTTTTGTGTGTATGTGTAGAGCAATGATGATTTGGCAGAGCTTTGATTTTATTCAGGGGCTTAGTATTTAAAAATGTAGACTTTGTATCAGCAGTAGCAGCAGCAATCTTGAAAAATTTGGTACCTTACCTCCAGAGTCTAACAAACTTCAGCATGTCACTCACTTCTTAGGCAGTTTGTTGTTAACTTGAAGATGAAAAATGTTTGAGGTTGAGCAGACCACAGACAGCTGAGTCATCTCTTGAGAGGTTTGGGGTGAAATCGAGGTTCACTTCTGATATTTTATTAATCCTCAGGTTATAATCCTTTATATATGGTTCTTTTTGATTACCTCTTCTGACATTCAATGGAACAATTAATTAAAATATGTAATTGGAGCTTTTCTATTCTAATTTTCATTATAATTGTGTTAAATCTATAGATTTAACTTGAAAAGGATTGATATCTTAATAACTTTGAATCTTTTGATTCATAAACAAGTATATTCCTCTAAGTCTAGTTTAATTTCTCTTAGCAATAATTTATATCTTCTCATATAGAGGTTTTGCACTTATTTTGTTAAATTCATTCCTAATATTATATGTTTTTCAATGGTATGATAAATGGTGTATTTTAAACTTTCACTTCCTCATTGTTTGTTGCTAGTATATAGAAATAGAATTCATTTTTGCAAAAAAAAAAAGTAATTGAATGTTTCTTAACCAAGAAACATGCTAAATGGAGTAATCAATGACAAATACTTAAATCTGTATGATTTTTAATTCTAAATACATTATATTCAGAGCAGGAAAGGGACCGTTCCATTTTTATGGATTGAAAACTGAGAGCTACAAGGAATTACGTGGTTTGTCCCAGCTCACACAGCAAGTCTTTAGGTTAGGAATCAGGGGCCTGGATTCTCACTGAAGCGCTGAGATCCACATGGCCTTGAATAAACTAATTTTGAAAAGTAATGAAACTTGAAAAATATTAAACCACTTTGTATGTTTAAGGTGTTTTGATAATCTTTTCATATATATATCAGAGCTTTTAAAATATTTTTATTAAAAAGTTATTTAATAAAAGTTATCCTTTCAATCTATTTTATTTTTACTTTTAAGTTGATAATATTGCTTGACTGATTCATGTTGACATATGGCAAAACCACCACAATATTGTAATCATCCTCCAATTAAAATTGATTGATTAATTTAAAAAATCCAATCTGTTTAAGAGTTAGGTTGATCAGAAAAAAAAAATTTGTGAATTTCTGATGCCTAACTCCTAGGATATAGATTAGGCAATGAGTGATAAGTTGGCATTTATGGGTCAAAAAGTAATAGCTAATGGTTGTTTAGTCTCTCATTCTGTATTTTAAATCTTTAACCTTCTGTTAAAAAATACTTGAGGGTGCTTGTCCTACTTCTGTTTGAAACATATTTCATCCTATCTGTACTATCTCTTTAAAAGTGATTCACAGGATTTTATATTTTAACAATATTGTTAACATCTATGAAATATTTCTGAACATGCTGGGGAAATGTTTTTCTCAAAAGAGTGAATAATACTGCCCGCCTTCTCTGGTTAGCCCAAACCTTGTTACTGGACCTTGCACTACAGTCACTAACATGTTCTGTAGCGTATGTGCATTCTGCCTGTGTGCAAATGTTTCATGTTATCTATGAAACCCCATGAAGGAGTTTTCAGAAAAAGACAAAGAGCATAATTTTTTGAAAAAAATGAAATGATTTCTTTTTATGAAGCAATGGATTTACAAAGCATATCTTTAACACAGTTCTCAAAAACTTAGTTCTAAGTGATCATAAAGATATAGTTAACAAACAAAGCATATTAGTTTTCTTGGTTTCTGTCCTATTGATCATTATCCCTAGTATAGATGATTTCTAATGGACTCAGCTTCCTAAATTGATTTCCAAAACTTGTTAAGTGATTACCATTAGAATGTTCTTTTTTTTTGGCTAGGCGTCTTGATATCTTTAGCATGTGACCATAAATATGGGATGGTGCCACACAATTGATTTTGAGCTCACGTCAAGGGTAAAGATATCGTTTTCCTAGTGCCCACTAGACGGGCTCATCTAACTTTGCAAGTTGTATGTCTTTGCATGTGACATTAACACCGCTTTTCTCTCTCAGATTTCCTGGCCCTCCACCTGTCAGCAGTGCGGCCCCCTCCTACCCGCCATACTCACCCTCAACGCAGTCGTCATATCCAAGTCCAGGGTCTGCTTCATCCGTCACCCAGCTGGGCAGTCAGCTCAATGCTATGCACATTAACAGCTATGGTAACAATT
Organism: Aepyceros melampus; assembly: GCA_006408695.1. Lineage (NCBI taxonomy): Eukaryota > Metazoa > Chordata > Mammalia > Artiodactyla > Bovidae > Aepyceros > Aepyceros melampus. The sequence goes on from SJXQ01005449.1 coordinate 163,271, forward strand.
TAATTTTTCATCATTATTGACTGCCTTGTCTTTTTAGTAAGAAACTGTTTCCTCAGATTCAAAATAGACCTATCTCTGGTATACCATATTGAACTAATTTTGGACATTTTCATATAAATTATCTGTATTTTGTATGGCAGTAATTTTTTTTTTCCCAAATCATGCTGCCATTTATTTCAAGGTAAGTGAAGGACCCACAGAATGCCTTATATTCAACACTACACCAAAAAAAAAAAAACAAAACTGACTTCACAAATAGACATTAGAACAGTGAAATTACTTTAAGAAATGTTAAGTTTTAACCCTGTGTTTATTGTGAGGCCCACAAATCAAAAATATAATACTCTTTGTTTCACAGTGCATTTTAAATTCTGCATTTAGATCTTGGGAGGAATGGAAGCTCAGATGCTGTGAGGCAGAAAAGAATAATGTAGAAGACAGTTACAGTACTGAGATGTACATCAGTGGAAATGCTGTCTGTTTTAGGAGCCGTGGACATATTCACTGCGACAGCTGCAGGGTCAGCCATTGATCTTGATGACAAATGTTTTCATTACTTATAGATAGTTTCTTAAAAGTATCAGTAAAACTCCCCTCAGAATATTTCGTTTTACTGGTTTCAAAATGGATAAATCTTCAAAGCAGCAACTCAGTTGCACATAACCAGAGAAAGGAAAAAATAATCTAGTTCTACAATTTCAAATATGACTGGATAGAATTTTGGTTGCCAGTCCCTTCTCCTTCGTTACTTCTTCCTACTTCCAAAATCCATTCTATTAAGTTAAGCACAGGATGCAGATAATTTATTGACCTGTGTTATGTAAAAAATTTTTTCTTCTGTAAGATTTTCTATACTCTGCACCACAAAAAGTTCAGTTGCTCAGTCGTGTCCGACTCTTTGTGACCCCATGGACTGCAGCATGCCAGGCTTCCAGTCCACTTTTCATGATAATTAATGCTATGTATCATGAAAACTAGATGCAACTGAGTTAAAATTTATCCCTCTAATTTTCTATCACTTGTATGCTGCTGCTGCTGCTGCTGCTGCTAAGTCGCTTCAGTCGTGTCCGATTCTGTGCGACCCCATAGTCGGCAGCCCACCAGGCTGCCCTGTCCCTGGGATTCTCCAGGCAAGAACACTGGAGTGGGTTGCCATTTCCTTCTCCAATGCATGAAAGTGAAAAGTGAAAGAGAAATTGCTCAGTCGTGTTTGACTCTTAGTGACCTCATGGACTGCAGCCCACCAGGCTCCTCCATCCATGGGATTTTCCAGGCAAGAGTACTGGAGTGGGGTGCCATTGCCTTCTCCGTCACTTGTATAAAATACCCCAAATAGGATTTGTGTTACTTTCCAAATGATTTCTTCTTGTGGGGGAAAAAAGACTTGTAACAGTGCCTTCTTGCTTTACTCAGGAAAAGGAGTGTCCTTGTTGTATCTATGTGGAGAAGTGAAAGAGTTGCAGAGTGTGGTGTTTAGGTGGGCCTGTCTTCTGGTTTTGCCTAGGTTCAGGGGTGGCTGCCCCCAGCCAGGGCCCGCCTGGTCCTGCGTCAGCAGCATCATTCCAGGGGCCTCCGCAGCCTCCGCAGCCGTCCATTTTGCAGCCTGGATCTCAGATTCTGCCCCCACCGCCCACTGCGCTAAACGGTCCCGGTGTCTCACCCTTGCCTCCGTCAACGCACAGAGCAGACGGGCTCCCTGGGCCTGCTCCTCCGAACGCCCAGTACCAGCCCGCACCTCTCCCAGGACAGGCCCTGGGCCCTGGATATCCTGCACAGCAGGGTAAGGTCACCTCGGGTTACCTGGGGGTACCCTTAATTGGGAATCAGCTTTGTTCCTGTTACTAGACATCGTCCCTTACTATTTTTGAATAGTGTAACCAGTAAAAAGAAGAGAGGGACTGTAGATGTTTGCTTTTAATTCCCTGCCTTATTTAATATGAGAAACGCAGCATGCTCGACTGAATGGCATAGTATTGTCAGTGAGCCCTCCGTCTGCGTTCTGGGGTTATCAGTTCAGTTCAGTTCAGTCGCTCAGTCGTGTCTGACTCTGCGAACCCGCGAATCGCAGCACGCCAGTTATAGTCGCTTCTTTTTAACTTTTCTCCCAAGCAGCCCACTACGGGCCCGCAGCGGCAGGCGCACAGCTCCCCCACCCGGGAGGCTTCCCGGCAGGGCCTGCGCAGATGGCCGGCCCACCGCAGCCCCAGAAGAAGCTGGATCCCGACTCCGTCCCCAGCCCAGTAAGTGCTCTGCTCTCCATCCCCCTCACGAAGAACCCACTCTTCATTCCCTGTTCTCAGAAGCTCCTCAGTCTGTCAGCGTTTACCCTGTCCTTTATCATCTGAGCACGATACCCATCACGTGGGTGAGGCTTGCTTCCCTCTGTGGATGTCCGGGGTGGGGAGGGCGCGTCATGGTATACCAGAGGTCTCCATGAGACGGGCAGCCTATGTGGGCTCGTTTGGTATCATGTAATCTTGGCAGGATCCACTGATGTTTATTCTCATGTACATGAGCAGTATTTATTGATATTTAATGATTCATTTGTAGTAAGAATACATTCTATATAAAATGCTGTTTTCAGAAACTAAAAGATCCTTTCAGGATACCCATAGGAGTGAAAGTACAAAGTATTTTACATATTTTTAAAAATTCTCCTCCACTGAAGTGATTTTCTTTAGAAGAGTACTCTTCAGGAACTGTATCAGTCAGCTTTACTAGGTTTAGTCTGCATATCAAACAGTCCTCAATTTAGCTTACATCCACAAAGATTTATTTATCACCTAGGTTACCTGTAAGCTGCATTAGCTGCAGTTTGATTTTAGATTCTGCTCCATATGCCCTTATCACTCCAGAATCCAAAGTGAAGGGGATCCCTACTGGGGACATGTATTATCATGACAAAGAGAGAAAAGGGGGGAAACTGGTTAAAAGATACAATAGCTCTTAAAGCTTCCAGTCAGATGTAACACATGTCAAAATCACTCACATGTCCTTGGCTGAAGCAAATCATATATCAAAGCCTGACGTCAGTGGCGGAGGGATATAAATGTTTGCCTCAGAAACTGGACATCTTATGGCTCTGAGCAGGGATGTAAACTCCTTTGGAATAAGAATGAAATTGCTTACAGTTCACTTTCATCTTTGAAGTGGTTTTATAAACATGAGTAGAAAAATTTAGAAAGAGACTAAAGAGCAGTAAGAGATACTGTGTTTATAGTTTATATTATTTATAACCTAACTTTTGTATTAACAAATCATCAGAAAACTTAGTAGCTCAGAAGCACTATTTATTAGTGCTCATGAGTCTGGGCAGGTTTGCGAAACGGGGCTGGATCTGACTGATTTTGGTTGGGTTTGCTTTGTGCATGTGGCGACTGGAGTCTGAATGGTCTAGGATGGTCTGTGCATTTTCTGTGGTTGCTGTAGCCAAGTACCACGAACTCGGTAGCTTAAAGCAACAGAACTCTCTTGTCTTTGAGTTCTGGAGGTGGTGTGTCTGAAGTCAGCATGTAGGCAGGGCTGTACTCCCTCCAGAAGCTCCATGAGAGAGCCTGTTCCTTGTCTCTTCATTCTTTGGCTGTAGTCTCCTCATTCCAGTCCTTGCCTCTGTGGTTACATCACTTTTCCCTCTTCTCTGTGTCTTTCCCTCCAGTTGTCAATCTCAAAACTGCTTGTGCCTCTCTCATAAGTTTCATGTGGTTCCCTTTATGGTCCACCGGATGGTCTAGAATAAGCATCATCTCTCAAAATTCTTAAATTTGATTAATTCTTTTGCTATATGCAGTGTTTTTGTTGTTTAGTCAGTAAGCTGTGTTCGATTCTTTTGTGACCCCATGGGCTGTAGCCCACCAGGCTCCTCTGTCCATGGAACTCTCCAGGCAAGAATATTGGGTGGGTAACCATTTCCTTCTCCAGGGGATCTTCCCAACCCAGGGGCCAAACTTGCGTCTCCTGCTTTGCCAGCAGACTCTACCTTCTGAGCCCCCGGGAAAGCCCGTACGCAGTGCCCTTATTGATGATCATATTTCCAGCCATTACTTTTCTAGCTTAATATTGGGTTGGCCAAAATGTTCATTCAGGTTTTCCTATATGATGGTATGGAAAAACCCCAACGAACTTTTTGGCCAACCCAGTATTAAATTATTCCACTTGAAGTATCATGTATTTATGTGATTTACAGTTTTAACTTCTTATTTCTCTGCTTGTGTGTAACATCTGCAGACTCTCTAGGTCGTTGCTTCATTTTCTGATGCTCTTGACACCAGTTTGTTGTTAATCTCTCTGATACCGTTTCTGTTACAGTTATTGGCAATTTTGTTATCCGTCTGTAAACTCTTCCATCTCCAGTGTGTCTCAGCTCTTGATCTTCCTTTCTTCCGATGTGCTTGTCATCTGCCCCACATCTAATCTTACCGTGGATCCTGTCACTGCCAGTGACCGTGTACCTTCAGAGTCTCCGTTGAAAACATCCCATCCTGCAACCACTTCCTCTTATCTTTTCAGCTCATTCCCTTTAGGACTCAAACTCCCATAATACTTCACCCACCAGGATTTACAGTCTACCACTTTTTCTTGATTCCCATCACCTTCATCTTCTCACTTCTCCTATGCAGCTTAGATTACGTGATCCATAATTACAAATCTGTCCCTTGTGTCTTCTGCTCTGAATTCCTTTGCCCCCTCCTTCCACTGGATTCATCTAGGAAATTCCCATGTGTTGTTAAACTAGCTTTCCACCTACTCTGGTTAGGTGAAGACAACTCGAGAAAGATGCATGCCATGCTTACTGGTCTCACTTTGAATTCATAACCACTAAACTAAAGTGAACATTTAGTTGTGTTTTTCTAAAACCTGACTGCGTGAAATACTAACTGGTGGAACATTTGAAGTCACTGATGCCTTGCTCCCAGCCCCCACATTATGATTTAATTGTACTGGGCCTTGGGAGTTTTCAAAGTTTCTCTTTGAATTCTAATGTGCAGCAAGTTTGGATACCATCACCCACCTCAACTGACCCCCTTCCATTTCCCTGGATGACTGTCATTTCTCTTCTCTCTTGAAACTTCTGATACTACTTTTCCCTATTCTGACTCTTTAATGATCACCTTGCTTCTGAGAAAATAGAAGAAACGCAAAGGACCCTCTGCATGCCTCATTTCCGCGTCTCCCCGGGTCTGTGCCCGTTTGCCCCTCTTCCCACTGTTAGCGTGAATAAGCTTGTCCATACCATGAACCAAGGCCATTGCCTCCACTTGTGCCCGGGAATCCATCCCTTACAGCCTTTCAAGAACAGCCTCCCAGAAAATGTCCACTATATTAGATTTCTTAAAAACAAAAAACAACCACTAGGATATATGTCTCTATATGGAAATAAATTTAAAGAATTGGCTTGCTTGATTGTCAGGGACTGGCAAGGCCAAAATCTGCTGGGCTGGCCAGCATGCTGGAGACACAGGAAGAGCTGATGTTGCAGCTAGAGTCTGAAGGTGTCTGGAAGCAAAATTCTCTCTTCCTCCAGGGACCTTGCTCTTTTTCTCTTCATCCTTCAACAGGTTGGATGAGGCCCACCCACTGCTTCGCTCAAAGTCTACTGATCAAATTCTAATCATATATTTTTAAAAAATACCTTCACAGCAAGATCTGGACTGGTGTTTGTGACTGGGCACCGTGACCTAGCTACATACACGCGCACACACACCCTGTTCTGTCCCGGGCCTTCCCTGCTCTTCTCCATCGCGTCAGTCCACCAGCCACCTTTGTATTCCTCAGCCAGATGTCCTCCTGCCCCGAGGCCTTTGCACATGCTGTCCCCTCTGCCTAGGTCTCTTCCCCGACATAGATGCAGAGCCTGGCTCAGTCCTGCGTTTCCTTCACGTCCTCTTTGCTCATCCCTGAGCTCACTTGCACCCCTACCCACATCGCTCATAGCCATAGTCTTATGACCTCACATAGGGTGTATCTGATTTATGCATTTATCTCCTGTCTTCCAAACTAGCATGTCAGCTCCAAGAGGTCCAGGATTTGGTTTTGTTCACTACTGTGTCCCTAACACACAGAACAGGGCCTAGTACAGAGTATGCACTCACATATTTGTTGAATGAAAGTTAACAACAAAAGCAGTAAGCAGTATATGCTGTGAGTTATTTCAGACTCATAAAATGTACACATACCAATCAGTCCAATAGTATTTTCATCTTAAAAGTAATGAAACAGCAATGCCGTATGGAACCTGTTTATATGCTTGTTACCAAAGTAGAAAGCTTTTGCTAACTAAATTAATTCTTCCTTCTGGAAAGAAAGATGTGAAATCCTATTTTCTGATCTGTTGCATGCCAGTCCTGAGCTAAGGGCTCACTACACTTTCGGGTGGTGGTCTTAATCCACATTTTTGGAGTTGAGGACACTGGTATCACCATCAGACTCGTCCTCACTCTCTAATCAGCGGGAGGATTATCCAGAGCCTGAGCTCTTCCCGTCCCCCTCTTCCTCTAACCATGCCAAGTGCAAATAGTCCTGCCTTCAGCAGGCTGCCTTCGCCGTGCGCATGCATCTTACTGTCTTGCCTCTCTTATCTGTCTGGCTCATTTATCTCAGGAAAATCACTTTCTTTTTTTCTCTTTCCTGATACTATTTTATGAGAGCCAAATACTGTATTCATAGCAGAGAAGTGTGAAAGTAATTCTAGTGGCACATTTTCTGGAGGAAAAAGAAATCGGTAAACTTTGAAGTGGCATTAGCGTTATCAGGAGTTACTGTCAATCAAGCTGAAACCCTTTAAGAACTGAGGCACAGTCAAAACCTCTCTTGAGATTTCTCTGTGGTGTTTTATGTCTAAGCTGTTTTCTGAGAACATGGATGTGAGGTTTAAATAAAAGCTCTATTTTTAATAATCAGAAAAATAATATACACGCACGAATCACTTTGCTGTGTACCTGAAATTGATGAGATATTATAAAACTACCATGTGGATTTAAAAGCAGGCTAAATCTATCTCTGATATGTTGTAGAAACCAATGATATCAACTGGGGTATGGATTGGATGAGATGGGAGGGGAAATGGAGCAGGTAACGTTTCAGAGTTTAGAGAAGGACAGTTTTCATATTAACAGTAGTTTTTTTTAATTGAAATATAGTTGGTTTACAATATTGTGTTTCAAATATACAGCAAAGTGATTGAGTTATACGTATTTTTCAGATTTTTCCCCCATTGAATACAGTTCCCTGTGCTATACAGTAAATCCTGTTGTTTATCTATTTTATATATAGTGATGTATATCATATATTTGTCTTTCTGTCTTACTTCACTCAGTATGATAATCTCCCAAGTCTATCCATGTTGCTGCAAATGGCAATATTTCATTCTTTTTACGGCTGAATAATATTCCGTTGTATATACAGTATCTTCTTTATCCATTCATCTGCTGGTAGACACTTAGATTTTTTCCAGTAGTCTTAGCTTTGTAAACAGGGCTGCTATGAACATTGGGGTGCATTGTGTCTTTTTAATTTGTTTTTATCTCTTCCAGATATATGTACTCAGGAGTGGCATTGCCATATCGTATGGCAGCTCTATTAGTTTTTTCAGGAACCTCCACACTGTTTTCCATAGTAGCTTACCAATTATATTTCCACCAACCATGTAGGAAGGCTCCTTTTTCTCCACACCTTCCCTGGCATTGATGATATATAGACTTTTGGGTGATGCTATACTTTTTGATAATGACCACTGTGAGGTGATTTATCTCATTGTAGTTTTGATTTGCATTTCTGTAAATAACTAGCGATGTCGAGCACGTTTTCATGTGCCTGTTGGTCATCTGTGTGTCTTCTTTGGAGACATATCTATTATTATTCAGGTCTCCTGTCCGTTTTTTGATTGGCTTGTGTGTTTTCTTTAATATTGAGCTGTTTGGATATTTTGGAAATTAGCCTCTTGTCAGTCACATCATTTGGAGTCCATAGATTGTCATTTTATCTTATTATGGTTTTCTTTTGTGTGCAAAAGCTTTTAAGTTTGATTAGGCCTCATTTGTTTACTTTTGCTTTAAATATTGCTACAGTATATGTCTGAGAATGTTTTACCGATGTTTTCTTCTAGGAGTCTTATGGTGTCATATCTTACATAAAGTCTTTAAACTATTTTGAGTTTATTTGTGTATATGGTGTGAAGAATTGTGCTAACTTTATTGATTTACATGAAGCTATCCAGTTTTCTCTGGTGATGTCCATGTGTAGAGCCTTCTCTTGTGTTGGAAGAGGGTGTTTGTTATGACCAGTGTGTTTTCTTGGCAAAATTCTATTAGCCTTTGCCCTGCTTCATTCCGTATTCCAAGGCCAAATTTGCCTGTTATCCCAGATGTTTCTTGACTTCCTACTTTTGCATTCCAGTCCCCTATAATGAAAAGGACATCTTTTTTGGGTGTTAGCTCTAAAAGGTCTTGTAGGTCCTCATAGAACTGTTCAACTTCAGCTTCTTCAGCGTTATTGGTTAGGCCGTAGGCTTAGATTACGTGATACTAAATTCTTTGCCTTGGAGACAAACAGAGATCATTCTGTCATTTTTGAGATTGCATCCAAATACTGCATTTCGGACTCTTTTTGTTGACCATGATGGCTACTCCATTTCTTCTAAGGATTCCTGCCCGCAGTAGTAGCTACAATGGTCATCTGAGTTAAATTCATCCATTCCAGTCCATTTTAGTTTGCTGACTCCTAGAATGTTGACGTTACCTGTTTGACCACTTCTAATTTGCCTTGATTCATGGACCTAACATTCCAAGTTTTTATGCAGTATTGCTAGTGGAAAATTCTGAAAGAGATGGGAATACCAGACCACCTACCTGTCTCTTGAGAAACCCGTATGCAGGTTAGGAAGCAACAGTTAGAACTGGACATGGAACAACAGACTGGTTCCAAATAGAAAAAGGAGTACGTCAAGGCTGTATATTGTCACCCTGCTTATTTAACTTATATGGCGAATACATCATGAGAAATGCTGGGCGGAAGAAGCACAAGCTGGAATCAAGATTGCCGGGAGAAATACCAGTAACCTCAGGTATGCAGATGACACCACCCTTATGGCAGAAAGTGAAGAGCTAAAAAGCTTCTTGATGAAAGAGGAGAGTGAAAACGTTGACTTAAAGCTCAACATTCAGAAAACTAAAATCATGGCATCCAGTCCCATCACTTCATGGGAAATAGATGGGGAAACAGTGGAGATGGTGTCAGACTTTATTTTTTGGGGCTCCAAAATCACTGCAGATGGTGATTGCAGCCATGAAATTAAAAGACGCTTACTCCTTAGAAGGAAAGTTATGAACAAACTAGATAGCATATTGGGCGAAGGCAATGGCACCTCACTCCAGTACTCCTGCCTGGAAAATCCCATGGATGGAGGAGCCTGGTGGGCTGCTGTCTATGGGGTTGCACAGAGTCGGACATGACTGAAGTGACTTAGCACAGCAGCAGATAGCATATTAGAAAGCAGAGACATTACTCTGCCAACAAAGGTCCATGTAGTCAAGGCTATGGTTTTTCCTGTGGTCATGTATGGATGTGAGAGTTGGACTGTGAAGAATGCTGAGTGCCGAAGAATTAATGCTTTTGAACTGTGGTGTTGGAGAAGACTCTTGAGAGTCCCTTGGACTGCAAGGAGATCTAACCAGTCCATTCTGAAGGGGATCAGCCCTGGGTGTTCATTGGAAGACTGATGCTAAAGCTGAAACTCCAATACTTTGGCCACCTCATGCAAAGAGTTGACTCATTGGAAAGGACTCTGATGCTGGGAGGGATTGGGGGCAGGAGGAGAAGGGGACGACAGAGGATGAGATGGCTGGATGGCATTACTGACTCAATGGACGTGAGTCTGAGTGACCTCCGGGAGTTGGTGGTGGACAGGGAGGCCTGGCGTGCTGCGATTCATGGGGTTGCAAAGAGTCAGACACAACTGAGCGACTGAACTGAACTGATCCAATTTTCTCAGCACCACTTTCTGAAAAGACTGACTGTTCTTCATTGTATATTTTGCTTCTGTTCTTGAAGATTTAGTTGAATGTAGGTGTGTGGGTTTATTCCTGGGCTCTGTTCTGTTCCAACGATCCATGTACGGTTTTGTGGCAGTATCACTGTTTTGATTATAGTAGCTTCATGCTGCTACTGCTAGTGCTGCTAAGTCGCTTCAGTCGTGTCCGACTCTGTGCGACCCCATAGACGGCAACCCACCAGGGTCCCCCATCCCTGGGATTCTCTCGGCAAGAATACTGGAGTGGGTTGCAACCATTTCCTTTTCCAATGCATGAAAGTGAAAAGTCAAAGTGAAGTTGCTCAGTCGTGTCTGACTCTTTGCGACCCCATGGACTGCAGCCTACCAGGCTCCTCCATCCATGGGATTTTCCAGGCAAGAGTACTGGAGTGGGGTGCCATTGCCTTCTCCAAGTAGCTTCATAGTGTTGTCTAAAGTCTGAGAGAGTTACGCTTCCTGCTTTGTTCTTTTTCCTCAGGATTGCCTGTGGTAATTCTGGGTCCTTTGTGGTTCCATATAAATTTTCCAATTATTTCGCCTACTTCTGTGAAAAACGCCCTGGGCAATATGATAAGGATCACATTAAATCTGTAGATTACCTTGAGTAATATGACCAGTTTAACAGTGTTCTTCCAGTCCAAGAGATTGGATGTCTTTCCATTTCCCGTTGTCTTTCTAGTGTTTCATTGGTAAAGAAGTGTAGCGGATTTCTGTATATTAATCTTGTACTCTGCTGCCTTCCCGAGTTCATTTGTTAGTTCTCATAGTGTTGGTATGGAGTGTTTAGGGTTTTCTGTATAGAGTATCCTGTCATCTGCATTGCATATAGTAACAGTTTCACCTCCCAGGGGCACAGGGCCTGTGCTGACTCCCCCTCCCCACCCTTGTTCTTTCCTACTGCCGAGTTACAAGGCGGATCGTTCATGTGGCTTTGGTTGCATAAGAGAGCTTCTGCCAGCGTTCAGTTAGTACTCTCTGAGAAGTCTTCCACATGTAGATGTATTTTTGATGTGTGTGGGAGGGGTGAGCACCACGTCCTTCTACTCTGCCATCTTGATCTCCCCTTATGTTAATAGTGTCTTTAAACTGCATGTCCTCCAGTGTAAATATTCCACTCTGAATGCTCATTTCTCCCCACTTTCCCCTCTAAATTTTTACTCCTTTTTTTTTTTTTTTTTTTAGTTTCTTGTCACTTTTATCCTGTAAGAAAGAATTTGACGGCAGGGAGAAGAGAAAGAGAAAGATCCTTTTATTATTAGAATTCCTTGCAACTAGTCCCTGGACAATTACAACAGAAGGACAATATTTTGTGCCTATATCTTCATCAATAAATGTTTTACTAGAGAAATATAGGTGTTTCCAAATTAGAGAACAAAACTTGGGGACTTTTCTTTCTTCTAGTCTCTATTTGGTAGGCAAAAACCGTATGGGAACACTTGATATTGTTTGTTTCTTATGTCTCAAGGAGCAGGGATGTGGTGGGGGAAACTTGAAAGGCAAATTAAAGATGAAGAGGGATTTGGAGAGAAAAGTCAGGGCTTCTTTAAGTTACATGTTGCAAATCATTTCTTCTGAATTTAATTATCTTTAGCTTTTTAGAGTTTTCTTTAACTGCAGAAAGTATTTTCTTTTTTAAAAAAGTTATTTTCAATTTCATTTCCAGTGAGGATCCTTTCCCAAAGAACTCTTACCTGTGATCCCAAGAAGCAAATTGAATAAAAATAGATTTCCCTGAAAGATCAGAGTTGGAGCTCAAGAGTATTACAGAACAGAATTGGGAAGCTAGTGGCTTAAGGCTGTGAAAGGAAACAGAAGTGAGGCTGAAGATATGATGGATTCTCAGTGAGAGTTTGATTTGAAATCAGCTGAAAGGATTTAGAAAATGCCTGTGCGTGCGTGTGTGTGTATAACGAGAGGGAAATGTTGAGAAGTCTGAACTGGCTTTAACTTGCCCTTGATCTCTTTCTTACAGATCCAGGTGATCGAGAGTGACAGAGCCACCAGAGGGGGACAAGTTTATGCCACCAATGCCAGAGGCCAGATCCCCCACTGGTCACTACAGACTGTGTGATCCAAGACCAAGGTATTCTTCTCTCAGTTACGCTTCTGATTGAGGTCTTAGTATTTTTCACCATTTTTTTTTTTTAAAGCAAATGTACAGATACTCTCCAATAATGGTTTCACTAATGGGCCACCCCTTTAGTAACAGGAACTAATTTGTCATTAATCAAGTATGGAGAAGGCACTGTCAGCTGAGTTCTTGTCAAAATCTACAAGTTTAAGACAATTTTAAATTTTAATTTGTGGGTTTAAATTTGTTCATGCCCTACTTTGGTTTATTTACTACAGTGAGAACCTGGCAGGGTGGCATGAGCAGATGGTAGGGAATTAAATATTTGACTTAATTAAGCCAGCAGACTTGGTTCTAGCCCCAGTGACATTTTTAAAATAAGTCCTTTAATGTTTTGGGCTCTGGTTTCCTATTTTAAAACTGAATGAGGAGAGGCTGAGCTCTGTCCCTACTGACTCTATCCCATGTTTGCTAATAGTTTCATATTTCTGTTAGACTTTGTCCAGGTTTAATCAGGGAATATATTCTGTTTGTGGCAAGTTAAAATACAGCCTGATGCAGTGTGCCATCTCAGATTCTGAATTTAATGGAGTATATACTCGGTTCTAGAAATACAGCATTGGTACACAAGCAGGTGTGTCGTCTCATCTCAGAGTTGCTGAGTCAGCCAGTCTCCTGGTGGGACCCCCCTCTTGTGAGTCCATCCTGTGTTCTGTCTTCAGCACGGTCCTTTCGGAGCTTGCAGCACCGTGAGGCCCAAAGAGCTCTGATTGGGAGTTTGGCACGCCTGCACACAGACCCAGGTTCTCTTCCTTACTGTCCTGAGCTTCGCTTATCTCATCTCCTTGAACCTCAGCGTTGCCCTCTGTAAGATGTGAGCACTAAGACCTGTCCTCCAGGGCCAGTGTGAGGATTAGAGGTGACTCTCTGTGTGCTGTGTGTGTCTGTGGCTGTGTGCTTGCGTTGTTGTTCAGCACTAAGTCATGTCCAACTCTGCACCCCATGGACTGCATGCAACACACAAGGCTTCCCTGTCCTTCACAATCTCCTGGAGCTTGCTCAAACTCATGGCCACTGAGTCAGTGATGTCATCCAACCGTCTCATCCTCTGTTGCCCCCTTCTCCTCCTGCCTTCAATCTTTCCCAGCAAAAGGGTCTTTTCCAGTGATTCAGCTCTTTGCATCAGGTGGCCAAAGTATTAGAGCTTCAGCTTCAGTGTCAGACCTTCCAATGAATATTCAGGATTGATTTCCTTCAGGACTGACTGGTGTGCATGCATGGAAGTATCTTTATGTGTGTGTGGGGTCTTGACCTGTAAAATGGGTTGATATAGATTACAGATGATGTTACTGTTAGAGATACTACTATTAAAATAGAGTTCAGTTTACTTCATTTCCTCTACTGAAAGTGACTTGTTCCTGATTACTTATAGAATCCATCCAAACTTGTGAAATGAATTCATATTTATTTGGTACTTAAAACCTGGTAGGTTGAGCTATATGAAATTGCTGATTTTTTCTGTTTTGTTGACCGACAAAAATGGCAGTTTCATTTCAGCCTAATAGTGTGTGTTACATTTGTATTTTTTAATATTTTAGTTGGAGGCTCTTTACAGGCGTAATGAATATTCCTTACCAGCCTCATCTCTCACCTGTTTCTTTCTTTATATCCGCCTCAGCCATACTAAACTCACCCCCTTCCCCTCATGTCACTGATTCTCACTTTGTGCTATTATCTCTGCAACAGATCAGTACTGTTTTTGTTCACCATTGTACCCCTAGAAATTCATCTGATACCTAGAATATAATGGTCACCCAACAAATATTTATTGAACAAATGTACTTGGTATGTATAACTCTAACCCTTTTAGTTGGGAAATTCTTAGTTCTTCCAAACTCAATTTAATTTTCCCTTAGAAATCTCCTCTAATCTCTTCCCCCACAGTGCTTCATAGAAGCTCCTATTATAACCCTGTTCCATTAAATTTTACTGTGGTTTGGGTCATCTTTCCTACAAGGCGTGAGCTACTTAGAGGAGGATCATACTTGTTCATTCATTCATTCACTTACTCATTCAGCAAATATTCAGTACCTATTACCCTTGTGGTTAATATTTATTAAGTGTTTGCTATGCATTAAGATGTCTTCTAAATACTTTATGTGTATTAATTCATTTAATCCTCCCTGTAAATTACTGAGATAGGCATTAATCTCATCTTCATTTTACAGAATGTGAAACCAAAGCACAGAATGCTTAGGTAATTTACCTAAATACTCACCTAATAGGAAGCAAAGCTAGAATTTGAATCCCAGCATTCTGATGCCAGAAGCCATGCTCTTAACTACTCACCTACTGCCTCAATTCAGAAGTGAAAGACACAGTGCTGTTCTTTCCTTTCCTTTGTTTGGCTATGCCGTGCAACATGTAGGATCTCAGTTCCCTGCCCTGGGATCAAACCTCTACCCCCTGCACTGAGAGCACAGAGGCTTAACCACTGGGCCGCCGGGAAAGCCCCATGGTCTTATTCTTAGATGAGTGCACGATCTGGCAGGGAAAAGATATAACTACATATTAACATTATAATATTATCGTAATGTTATAAGGATAAAATGCATTTTGCTGTGGGAACTTAGACGTGCGGTAACTAGCCCAGCCTGTGCTGCTAGAGCGGGGCCAATGAAGCTGAGCCTCGAGTGAGCAGGTGTGGGCCAGAAGAGGGGTGGGAAGCCTGGGAGAGGAGAAGGTCGGCAGCCAGCAGAGACGGCTATGCTGAGGTCTGGCAGTGGGAGAGTGTGCATGTGTTAAGGAGCAACACCTGCAGAGTTTTCTGCTTTTGTATTTTTTTTTTTTAACATAGAGGTGACTTTTTGAAATTGTGGTTGCTGCTGCTGCTGCTAAGTCTCTTCAGTTGTGTCCGACTCTGTGCGACCCCATAGACGGCAGCCACCAGGCTCCCCCATCCCTGGGATTCTCCAGGAAAGAACAATAGAGTGGGTTGCCATTTCCTTCTCCAGTGCATGAAAGTGAAAAGTGAAAGTGAATCGCTCAGTCGTGTCCAACTCTTTGCGACCCCATGGACTGCAGCCCACCAGGCTCCTCCATCCATGGGATTTTCCAGGCAAGAGTACTGGAGTGGGGTGCCATTGCCTTCTCCAGAAAATTGTGGTTAAATACATATAAAATAAAATTTGCTGTGTTAATCATTTTAAGTATACAGTTCACAGTGTTGTGCAACCATCATGATTATCCATTGCCAGAGCTTTTTCATCAATCTACACTGAAACTCTCTACCCAATAAACCACTGCTCCCCATCCCCCCACTCTGCCAGTCCCTGGGGTCTTCTGTTTTACTTTCTGCCTCTGAATTGGCCTCATCTAGATGCCTCGTGTAAGTGGATTCATGTACTATTTGTCCTTTTGTGTCTGGCTTACTTCACTTAGCATAGCATTGTCAAAGTTTGTCCGTGTCGTAGCGTGTATCAGAAGTTCATTCCTTTTAAGGCTGCAGGATACTCACTCTTATGTATATACTGCCTTTTGTTTATCCATTCATCTTTTGAAGAACGTTTGGGTTGTTTCCATCTTTTGACTGCAGTGCACAGCTGCAGCCACGAACACTGGTATTCACGCATCTCTGTGCGTCCCTCCTTCAGTTCTCTCGGGTGTATACCCAGGAGTGGAGCTGCTGGGTCATATAGTCCATACAGGGGAAGCAGAGGAGGAAGCAGTGGAAAGAGGAGGAAGGAGGTGGAGAGGTCTTGATTATCATCAGCTCTCCACAGCCTGCAGCCCAGCCCTTGGCAAGAACGGAGAGCTGCCTGGCATGGAGAGAGCCCTACAGTTGGGCAAGTCACACCTGTTTGCTGTGAAGCCCCTTTCTCTGGCTTATTTGCTGTTACTTATTAGTAGACTTCTTAAAATTTTACTTTTTTAATTGAAGTTAAATTGATTTACAGTATCATGTTAGATCCAAGTGTAGAGCAGAATGATCCAGCTTTATATATATATTCTTTTCAGATTCTTTTCCATTATAGTTTATTACAAAATTTTGAGCATAGTTCTCGTGCCATAGAGTAGGTCCTCATTGGTTATTTTATATATAGTAGTGTGTATGTGTTACTCCCAACTTCCTAATTTATCCCTTGCCACTCCCTTTCTGCTTTGGTAGCCATTAGCTCATTTTCTATGTCTGTGATTCTCTTTCTGTTTTATAAATAAATTCACTTGTGCTGTATTTTAGATTCCCTATATAAGTGATATCATGTAATATCTGTCTCTGACTTAACATCACTTACTATGATAATCTCTGGGTCCATCCATGTTGCTGCAAATGGCATTATTCTTTATGGCTGAGTAATATTCCATTATATATATGTACCACATCTTTATCCACTCATCTGTTAATGGACATTTGGGTTGCTTCCATGTCTTGGCTATTATAAAGAGTGCTGCAGTGAACCTGGGGTGCATGTATCTTTTTGAATTAGTTTTCATCTTTTTCCAGATATTTACTCAAGAGGGACATCAGTGGGCTGAGTGGTAACTCTAGTTTTAGTTTTTAAAGGAATCTTCATACTATTCGCTGTAATGACTGTACCAGTTATATTTCCACCAACAGAGTAGAGGGTTCCCTTTTCTCCACATTCTCTTCAGCATTTATTATTTGTAGACTTTTTAATATGGCCTTTCTCACCGGCGTGAGGTGACACCTCATTATAGTTCTGTTGTGCATTTCTGTAATAATTAGTGACGTTAAGCATCTTTTCATGTGGGCTTTTAGCCACCTGTCTGTCTGGCTTTGCAGAAATGTCTGTTTAAATCTTCTGCCCGTATTTTGATTAGGTTGTTTGTTTTTGTGATATTGAGCTGTATGAGCAGTTTGTATATTTTGGAGATTAATCCCTGTTGGTTGCATAATCTGCAAATATTTTCTCTCTTTCTGTAGGTTGTCTTTTTGTTTTGTTTATGGTTTCCTTTGTTGTACAAAAACTTTTCAGTTTAATTAATTAGGTTCTATTTGTTTCTTTTTGTTTTTATTCCCAGTACTGTAGGAGACAGATCCAAAAAAACTATTGCTGTGATTTAGTCAAAGAGCATTCTGCCTGTATTTTCCTCTAGGAGTTTTATAGTTAGTGTTCTCTCTTTTTTTTTTTTGCTCTTTATTTTACTTTACAATACTGTATTTGTTTTGCCATACATTGATGTGAATCTGCCACGGGTGTACACGTCTTCCCCATCCTGAACCCCGCTCCCACCACCCTCCCCGTATCATCTCTCTGGGTCATCCCAGTGCCAGCCCCAAGCATCCTGTTTCCTGTATCAAACCTAGACTGGCGATTCGTTTCTTACATGATAGTATACATGTTTCAATGTATAGTTAGTGTTCAGTGTTGCATTTATTGATAGGTCTTTACTCCCTTTTGAGTTTATTTTCCTGTTTAGTGTTAGAGAATGTTCTAATTTCATTCTTTTCCATGTAGCTGTCCAGTTTCCCTAGCACGACTTTTTTCAGATAACGGTTTTTATTGATTGTGTGGCTCTGCGGGGTCTTCATCGCTGCGAGGTTTCTCTCTGTAGTTGTGATGGGGGCTGCTCTCCAGCTTGGCCCGTGGGCTTGTCACTGCCATGCTTCTCTGGTTGAGCACAGGCTTCAGCAGTTGCAGCTCCCGGGCTCTAGAGCGCAGGCTCAGTTGTGGCACACAGGGTCTTCCCGGACCAGGGATCAAACCTGTGTCTCCTGCACTGGCAGCTGGGTTCTTTACCACTGAGCCACCAGGAAGCTCCCCTAGCACCAGTTACTGAAGAGACTGCCTTTTCTTCATTGTATATTCTTGACTGCTTTGTCAGAGATGAATTGACCCTCAGTGCATGGTTTTATTTCTGGACATTAGTAGTCTTTTTAATATGAAACCCATGGGTCTCAGAGACATAGAAATTCACAGATGTAAGTAAAGTGTTGAGACTGAAGGAACCCTGGACTTCATCTGGCCTGCTCTCTCACTTTGCAAATGTGAGCGCACTAAGGTCCTGGTGGGTTAAGTGATTCGCCCGGGGCTGCACAACTGGTTAGCAGAGAAGCAGGCGCACCTGCTTGAAGAATATCGTTTTTTGCCTCTGGCCGCAGGGTCTACTTTAAGACTCCGTTTCTCCCTGGATTCTGCGCTTCTGCCTGTCCCACAGGACCCTGTTCAGGCAGCGCGCCCCTCGTCTAGCCGCCTGTGCCGCGTGTGTAGAGCTCACTGCCTCCCGCGGGCCACTCCGTAGTCGATTTGGTCTTCTGCGATTCTCACCTGCCATGTTGCGATTGTCCGCTTTACTTGTTTATTGCTGACTTTGCTGGTCTGCATTGCTGAGTGGGCGTTTGTCTGCTTGTGGCGAGTGGGGGCTGCCCTCCCGGTGCGGTGCGCGGGCTGCTCTCTGCGGTGGCCGCTCTTGTTGTTGAGTGCAGGCCCTCGGGCAGGTGGACTCGGGAGCTGCGGCTCCTGGGCTCTAGAGGACAGGCCCTGTGGCGCGTGGGGCCTTCCTGGACCAGGGACTGAACCTGTGTCTCCTGCATCGGCAGGTGGGTTCTTTACTCCTGAGTCACCAGAGATGCCCTCAATTATCTGCTTTATTATCATTCTCTTCTATCAGACCTTAAAGCCAGAGGCTTCACCCTCTCCTGCCTCTAAGCCTCTAACTTGGGGATTACCTTCATAAATATTTGTTGAATGAATAAATTACTAAATGTTTTTTAGTCAATTTATCCCATATGTTTCTTTATTAAGCATATCAAAGGATTTTGGATCTTAATTACCAAGGTTGCTATAAACATACCTTTCATGCCCCACTTTTGCATACCTGCATAAGAAATAAATTCTTCATTGGTTTTTAAAAATTTATTCATTGTGTGCATTAGCTTCTTGTAACAAGTTTGTTTATTAACCTTCATGAACTTGTTCATATGCATATTTCATTGTAAAAAATAAGATTTTTAAAGATAACAAATGCTCAATTTCAGTGTATTATTGGAAATGTTAACTACTGAAAGTTGAGTACAATGAACAATTAAAGTACACTTTAAAATATTCAAAAATTTTTATTTCCCACTATGTGTAACATTGTGTGATGATGAGGAGGACGGTTTCATTGTTATATAAGATATACAATAATAAGGGTTCTCAAGCATGTTTACATTTATTACCTAATATTTCTTCTATTCCTGATGTCAAAACTCTTGTTTTACCCTATGTCAGTATTCACTTGGACTCTACCTGTCTCTGATCTTTCTTCCTGCTCCCAGAAGCTATCTAGTACATTCTGAATAATTTTCTTCGGGTATTTACTTATTTGATCACATGCGTGGCTCAGTGGTAAAGAATCCACCTGCCAATGCAGGAATCACAGGAGACGCAGGTTGGATCCCTGGGTCAGGAAGATCCCCTGGAGAAGGAAATGGCAACCCACTCCAGTGTTCTTGCCTGGGAAATCCTAAGGACAGAGGACCCTGGCAGGCTGCAGACCATGGGATCGCAAAGAGCAGGACACAGCTGAGTACACACACACACACACACACACACACACATGCATTGCTGAAAAATGGCCCATCATTGCCCAAGGGAAAACAGGATTGCTCTTAACTCTTGTCCAAATTCACGGCTTCATGACCTGGACCCAACTGGTCTGGGATGTAGGAGAGACTAGGTTCTAATACCACTTTTGCCACTTCTAACCCTTTGACTTTGGTAAGTCACTTAACCTCCCAGTGTCTCAGTTTACTCCTCTGTAAAATGGGTGTCAGTGTCATAGGCAATTGTGAGACTAAAATGAATTTACATATAGCAATCTTAGAATGATGCCTAATCCATTGGCATTGATTGTTATTATCCTTGTTGCTAGTATCACATTTCTCCCCTTTATCAGACTCTCTGCAGCAGGGCCGCCAAACTGGATTCAGCCTACAGACACGTTAATTTGTTATACAGAATAATTTATTTCTGTTTGAATTAGTTGCCATGATATAAAAATCAAAATTTTAATGTAAAAATCCAGATTTCTGTCTGGTCCCCCCAAAATGTAAAATGTGTAAATAATAGATTAAATATGAAAGGAAGCTCAGCTTCTCGGGTCCAGCCTTCCCCTCATTCCCAGCCCACCTATGCAGTGAGGTGTGCCAGAGAAAGGCCAAAGAAAGGATGAGAGATTGCAGATCCGGCAGAGTGACCGCTCATCCTTCTTTCAGCTGGCTCTTACCTCCTCCTTTCTGAGAAGAGGACACAACCAGTGAACTTCCGTGGAGTCTCACCATCGCATCAGCCCCCATTCATCATATATGCTTGTGCTCTGCCTTCTGACTCTTGGCCACAAATGTGCTGCAGTTGAAATCCCCTACTGTGTGCCACTCAAGTGCACTGCTACCCTAAGTCTCCCCCCTCTCTCTTACGTCTTTAACATTTCTCTTTATACATGATGATTCCCATCTTTTACAAACAAAGCCTTCTCCTATCTTAAACAGTGTTTTCTCGATCCACCACCTCCTTTACCAACTCGCCTTTCTTTGCTCTTGGGTGATCCTCTGTGCAGGGCAGCAAAGGAGACAGAGACGTGCAGAACAGACCTTTGGAGGCAGTGGGAGGAGAGGGTGGGATGATCTGAAAGCATAGCGTTCAAACACACATATCACTGCGTGTGAAATGGATAAGCAGTGCGGCTTTGTTGTGTGACAGAGGGCACACAAGCTCGTGCCTTCTGCAGCCTTGGGGCGCGGTGGCGGCGGAGGTGGGGGGCACAGGGTACCTGTGACCGACTCGTATTGATGTGTGGCAGAGATCATCACAGAATTGTAAAGTAACCATCCGCCAATTAAAGTAACTATATTAAAAACCTTGAAAGGATTATTGCATATTAAGCACCTGCCTCTCTCTCCTAAACTCACTGTGCACAGCCTCCCTACCCTCCTCCTCCTTACCCCACCGTCGTCCCGCTGAAAGTCTCTCCCCCGGCTCTCCAGCCCCCTCCAGCCCTCGGTCATGGTGACCTGTCAGCAGCTGCGCAGATGGTCCTGCCTCTTCCTCGGTGTGCTTTCTTGGCCTCCAGCACCCCCAGACTCCCTCGTTTTTGCACTTCTGGGTCCTTCTGCTGGTCTCTCCTTGTCTCCTGGCTTCTTTGTGTCAGAGGACTCAGGGCTCGGTCCTACTCCGCTCTTCTCTGGCACTTTGTGGTTTGTAATCTAGTTTCCTGGCTTCGAATGCTGTTTATATGCCCAGAACTCCCCAGTGTGTTTCTCCATCTCAGCTTTCATCCCAGCGCCGAGACCTTGTGTGTCTGATTGTTTACTCAGCGTCACTGCTTGATCACCTAATAGATTTCCCAGATGGACATGCCTGGAGCCAGATTCCAGGTTTTCACCCACGGGCTCAAAAATAACCTCTTCCCTTCCCGGAGCCTTTCTCTGGTCAGTTCATGGCAACTTCATGCTTCTGATTCCTCAGGCCAAAAACTTCGGAGTCACCTGCATTGAGCTGATTTAGTCTCTGTGACGTCTCTGAATTCCTCCCCAGGTGCCTCATCCCAGTCTCACTGGCCTCCTGACATTCCTCTGCCAGCCCAGGCTTGCACTGTCCCCAGACACCTGCGGGCAAATTCCTTCCCACTCTGGAGCCTTTGCTCCAATGATGCCTTTTGAAGAAGACCAATTCTGTAACTGTTTAAAATTGCAGTCTTTTCCCACTGTGGTACCCCTCCCCCAGAGGTGCTTTTTTCCCATAACGTCATCGTCTAAGGTCCTGTGTAATTTATTGGGTTTTTTTAGGTCTATTATTGTCTGTGTCCTCTGCAAGAACATAAATTCTACAAGGAAGCACCTAGGACAGTATCTAAGATTAGCAGACAATCAATACACACTTGTTTGATAATTACGTTCTTTTGCCAAAATATATTATGATTTAATTGTTAAGTTTATTTTAGATAAGTTATTCTAGTGATTTAGAAATATTCATGCCATGGATATTGGGTTTTTAAATTTATTTTTAATTGGAGGATAATTGCTTTACAATGCTGTGTTGGTTTCTGCCATAAGTATACATATATCCCCTCCCTCTTGAGCCTTCCTCCCACTCTCCCATCCCACCCCCTAAGTTTTCACAGAGCACTGGGGTGAGCTCCCTGTATTATACGGCAGCTTTCCACTGGCTATCTGTTTCATGCATAGTGATGTTGTATCCCAGTGCTACGCTCTAAATTTGCTCCTCCCTCTCCTTCCCTCACTGGGCCCACAAATCTGTTCTCTGTGTGTCTCTATTCCTGCCCTGCAAATAAGTTCATCAGTGCCATTCCCATGGGTATTGTTTTAATACTCATGCATGCTATGAAAAAAATATTTGGTCAGGAAACCTGGTGTGTTTTAAAAATAGATTTGGGTGTTCTTAAAATTTTTTCTGTTATAAATAGAATTTTAATTTCTAAATTACAGGTTAAGGAGGAGAACATGGTCAAACAGAATTCTGTTTGACACAGTATAACTAGCTGATATGAAATGATATACAAATGCTTACCTTTCTCATAACAGATGTATCGATAGGAGAGGACGAAGAAGAAATTTTATTCTTACGTTTTGTGTCTTTGCTTTACTTTTCCCATTGACTCTAAATACCTCTCAAATCTCTGAGTGGCTATGTTAATACCCTGCTTATGGAAAATAATAATTTAAAATCTTTTACATTTTTGCAGCAGTATTTAGTGTCTTATTTTACAAGAAACTATAGTGTGCCTAGAATATAGATCATAAAATTATACAGTGCTCCTTTTTATTTTTTAGAAATCATGAAGCCTTACAAATAAGGCAATGCATTACCTAGACATGCCTTTATAAATATTTAAATACAGGGCAGATTCTGAGTCTGCATTGTTGACCGTTTCAGGCAATGCCAGTCCCCGGTACATCCGCTGCACCACGTACTGTTTTCCCTGCACGTCAGATATGGCCAAGCAAGCTCAGATCCCGTTAGCTGCCATCATCAAGCCCTTTGCCACGATCCCTTCAAATGAGGTAAGTGATGAAAATAGCAATTCAGTAATTTAATAGCTCTAAACTTCCTCTTTTGTCATTATTTTCCTGTATATTTTTCTGTATCATAAACAGAAAACTGGAACGTGAAAAACATGTAGTCCATTCAATTCATTAAGTAAACCGAATACCGACCATATCGCACAGGAAACTCTGCTTAATGTTCTATGGTGCTTAAATGGGAAGAAAACCCCAAAATGAGGATATGTGTGTGTATATATACATATATAGAGAGCTGACTCACTTGGCTGTACCACAGAAACTAACACAACATTATGAGGCAACTAAACTCCAATTTTTAAGAAGAAAGAAGAAAGAAAGAATCTGATAAACTGTGTTTTTTTGGCATCCTGTATCCAAACACAGATGGGCTAAGTCTGTTTTTGGCCTGTTGTAACAATGTACATGAGCTGTAGCCTGCCAGACTCCTCTGTCCATGGAATTCTCCAGGGAAGAATACTGGAGTGGGTAGCCAGCTGTTCCCTTCTCCAGGGGATCTTTCCAACCCAGAGATCGAACCCAGGTCTCCTGCATTGCAGGCAGACTCTTTACCAGCTGAGCCACCAGGGAAGCCCCTGGTTTGTGTCATTGGAAAAGTCCCTGATGCTGGGCAAGATTGAGGACAGAAGGAGAAGAGGGCTCAGAGAATGAGATGGCCTGATGGCATCACTGATGCAATGGACATGAACTTGGGCAAACTTTGGGAGATGGTGAGGGACAGAGAAGCCTGGCATGCTCAGTCCTGGGATTGCAAAGAGAGTCGGACACAAGTGGTGACTCAACAACAGCAATGCACATATGCAGGAAATACAGACTGGCAGAAAATGACAGATACCCAAACCTCTTGTGAAGCCTTTATGCCCTAGCTCAGTACTGCAGCTTCGAGGGGCTCTGGTAAAAGGAAGATAATGCAGGCTGAGGTCCTTACATCTGCTTTGGTAATCTCTGGGCCAGGATGCTCATAAACCCCTGTCTAAACTCAGCAGGATTGGAAAGCATGAGGTTGATCAGTTGTATCTGTCAGCTGAGAAAGGTGTTCCCAATTTATAGTTGCTATGCTGTGTGTTATGCTTGGTTGCTTCAGTCATGTCTGACTCTTTGCTATCCCATGCCTGTAGCCCACCAGGCTCCTCTCATGGAGTGTTCCAGACAAGAATACTGGAGTGGGTTGTCATTTCCTCCTCCAGGGGATCTTCTTACCCAGGGATCAAACACATGTCTCCTGCATTGGCAGGCGGATTCTTTACCACTGAGCCACCTGGGAAGCTCCCAGTTTATAGTTAAGTGGCGACAAAGATAAGTGGTGTGTGTTTAAGATCTCTGATATTAGGATTCTGTTAGTGGGTCCTGGGATTAGGACGTCCACTCTCTGTAGCTACCGTTCCTCCTTTTGTTGCCCCTAAGTGGTGGATGCCCATGTGCACATGGAGATAGACATGAGGTCCTGTAGCAAAGCTGGCCAGGTGGGGGCTGAAGGGAAGCCTTACTGAGACTGGAGCTGTGACTGTAACCTCGCAGTGGTCCAGCAGATTAGGCTGAGCTCTGGATTCTATTTGCTGGCTAAAAGCTGAAGCATAGATGCTTTTCCCAAGTTAAACCTGACCTTGGCTCTGATCCTTTGAGATTGCTGACCTGATGCTTACAAAGTAGCACCTGAGCGAGAAGTAAAGCCTCTCTGCTGCTTCTGCTGCTAAGTCGCTCAGTCGTGCCCGACTCTGTGCGACCCCATAGACGGCAGCTCACCAGGCTCCCCCGTCCCTAGGATTCTCCAGGCAAGAACACTGGAGTCGGTTGCCATTTCCTTCTCCAATGCATGAAAGTGAAAAGTGAAAGTGAAGTTGCTCAGTCATGTCTGACTCTTAGTGACCCCATGGACTGCAGCCCACCAGGCTCCTCCGTCCATGGGATTTTCCAGGTGAGAGTACTGGAGTGGGGTGCCATTGCCTTCTCCAGAGCCTCTCTAAGAGAGAACAAATCTGTACTGTTTCTTGGGCCTGTCACGCCAGCTGGGACGGGGGGTAAAGTGACCTGGGAGTGGGTAGGGGGCTGCTGTGTGACCCCTCAGAGAAGGAAGAAGGAGGAGAGAGGCAGTGTCCGCGTGCACAGTGGCTTCCGTCTGCTTTGAGATGTCCACTCAGTCTTTTTATGGGTGCAGCAGAATGCCTCCATCTCCGCTGAGAGCACAGTGAACTGGGTTAGAGTTGGGCATGGAAGAGGACTGGGTTGTTCCTGGAAGCCAGTCTTACATGCAGTTATGATCTCATAAATTGAGAAGTACATTCAGTATTTGCTTCTTTTAGGGATGGTGTCTTTTGTGATGGTCCCAGAAATTTACTATAATGCTACTAAGTGAAAGGGTTAGTTGCTCAGTCATGTCCAACTCTTTGTGACCCCATGGACTGTAGCCACCAGGCTCCTCGGTCCATGGGATTTCCCAGGCAAGAATACTGGAGTAGATTGCCGTTTCCTTCTCCAGGGTATCTTCCTGACCCAGGGATTGAACCCACATCTTCCAAGTCTCCTGCATTGCAGGTGAATTCTTTACCACTATGCCACCTAGGAAGCCCCATCAGTTTATCTACTCTTTTAGTGATGGACATCTGGCTATTTCTGCTTTTTCGGCTTTTGTGAATAAAGCGGCTTCTATAAATATTCTAGTACAAGTGTTTCTATGGACACATATTCATTTCTCTTGGATTAATACCTGTGAGTAGATTGCTGGCTGATGGGGATACATGTTTATTTAGGTTTATAAGAAACTGCCAGATCACTTTCCAAAGTGGTTATATGATTTTGTAGTCTTTTCAATGCGGTTATCAGACTTCCAGTTGCACTGCCTTCTCTCCAACCCTTTGGTATTGTCGTCTTTTTAATTTTAGCAGTTCTGACTGCTGTGTAGTAGTATCTGTGAGAGAGATTTCTTAAACTTTAATCTTGATCTTTTGAACAAAATTTAAAGTGTTAGTGAGTAATACATCAGTGTACATGCCACCATCATTAACAGATGTTAACGTTTTGACGTATTTGACTAAGGTAATTTTCTAAGAATTAAAACTTCATAGGATAGCTCTTCTTCCCTCCCACTCTAGGCACAAACACTAATGAATTTGGTGTGTATCCTTCCTATACATGTGGATTTTATATATTTGACTTCATATATATGTTTCTATAACAATATGTAGTATTTTTTGCTTTTTAATGAATCAATTACTTTTAAATAGGTAACATACAAACATTCAAAGATGAAAGTGGTATACAGTGAAGAAGGTTCCTTCCTACCCCTCCACCTCAGCCTTACAATTTTTACTCATTCTTTGTGATTCCTTCTAGAAATAAGTATGCATATACCAGCATATCAATATCCATCCTTGAAAAATAAATGTATAAGTGATAGTATAGCATTCTATCACCACTCCACTCCACCACTGGCTGGATGAAAGTCTGGGTCACCAAGGATTTAGGCCTTCTTGGCAGCCTTCCCTCTTGTGGTCTCCGTGACACCCTCCTGGTGTATCTTTTCCAGCCTCACAGGGAAGGAACATTTTAGTTCCATTTGTTATCATCCTTACTTCTAATCCTGGGGCTCATTAAGGCTTGAGTTTGGGACTTCCTCTTTTTTTTTTTCCCTCTTTCTTTTTTATTTTTTAAAGTATGAAAATATGATAACACATTTATAGGAAACTTGGAAAATACAGAACAGTTACATATAGTTCCACTATATATTGCAATTATTTTTTTAAGTAGATAAATTAAGATTTTTAGTTGGAATTTCAATATCAAACTCTCAAAAATTAATAGAATGAATATATAGAAAAGTAGATTTAGTAGACCTGAAAAGCACCATGAACCAATTCAACGTAATTAAGATTTATACAGTTTTCACACAGTAGTAGGATAAACTAGGAGACAATGGAGTATATCTAGGGACATAAAAGAGGTGCAAAAATTTCTTGCTCTAAAGGTATTGAAATCATGCAGAGTCTGTTCTCTTATCACTGTGGAATTATGCTAAAAATCAGTATCAAAAGATATTTGAAAATAACTCGGGGTCTCCTCTTTTTTCTCTTAGACTCTGTATCTCCCCCAAAGACTAAGTATCATCTGTAACAGTTACTGATGAGAATAATAATAGTCATAACTTATAAAGCAGTTAGTGAACACAGTTAGAAATTTTTTAATATATGTTCATTTAGTTAATTCTCACATCAGCCTACTTATTGTTCCATTTTTGGTATAAGGAAACTGAGGCACAGAGTTAGATACTCTTAAGACCAGTAGCTAATAAATGTTACCTAAGACCAGTGGCTACTAAGTAACAGAGCTGGGATTCCAAGCCAGGTGGTCAGAAGCCAGGTCCTTAACTCTAAGTCACTGTACTATTGCTCTCATTCATTCATTCCTGCATCTGTAGCCCCACCTTCACATACCCAAATGCCTTTCTAGAATCCCTCCATGGGTACCTCTTAGAACTCTCAAACTTAACATGTTCAAAAGTGAATTTCTGATCTCTACACCCTAAACCTGTTCATTCTTCCACATATCCATAAATGGCACTATCATTTATTTAGTTCATGTCAGAAGCCCAAAGCTAAACAGTTATAGTTAACAATAGAGAGTAAGGGGTATGCTGATTTTTAAAACATATTTACTTGGCTGCACCAGATCTTAGTTGTGGCATGTGGGATCTACTTCCCTGACCAGGGATCGAACCTGGACCACCTCCATTGGGAGCATGGGGTCTTAGCCACTGGACTACCAGGGATTTCCTGATATTTTATATTTATAACCTGTAATCAAGGAAATAAGTTTTAAAGTTTGTTTCTTGAAGGGAAACGGATTGTATGAATACTGTTATCCTCCTTCTGAATAGCATCCTAATTTCTTTTCCTCTAGAATAAATGACTTGCTTATTTTTAGGTATAGTAAAAGTTTAGGATTTTATTCCTTATCTAATATTGCCACTATTGCTGCAATTAAAAAAAAAGATACCCTTCAAGATACCCTGATTTGGCATCTATCACGAGGATTTATTTAGTATAGCTTTTTTTTTTTTAAGTCAGTTCTGTTGTTTGACAGAACCTTTAAAGCATGTCACTGTGTTAGCAACGGACTATAAAAATAAACCTAACCCTAGCAGTTACTAGCCGAGAATGTTCCCCGTGAGCATTTGCTTTGGAGATGTACGCTATTTCCAAGGACATATCTGTGTCATCTTTGTTTAATATTTCATACTCCTTACCATAAATTTTAACTTTTTTGGTATTTGTTTTAAGTAAAACCCATACTATATTTAATATAATTAGATAGGAGGTATTTATTCAGCAAAAGTAATCAGTTATCTTGTAGGCTATTTTGCTTAGTAACCTGTGAATTTATTTTTGATGTTGTTTTTAAGAACTAAGGTAGAAATGGTAGATTTCTGGCAAAAATTATACTTAGTTCTTCATTTTCTTTAAAATAGGAACTTTTGCATTTTGTGCAAGTATATACATCATCTAATTATACATGAAACTAAGTAATTTCACCTATAAAACAGATAGCAGAAGCTTTTACTCCATTTGGGAATAGATTCAGGAGTATCTGTGTAATTTTCTTAGATTAGAAATGGATATAATAGTCAATTTCCTTTCTTATTGATTTAATCAGATACTTTTTCTATCCAAGACTTTAAACTTCACTTGATTTATAATCAACTATTAACTCTGTAGGAACTTAGCTAGACTTTAGGGAAACAGGGGAAAACAAGACCAGTTATTCTTGTCTAAAACAGGTAGAAAATCTGGGACATAACTAATTTTTGTACAGTGTGAAAAAGTGGGAATAATCTTATTCTTTGGAGTTTAGGTTCAGGGAAATTGTACCTTAGTTATG
The DNA here is from genome assembly GCA_006408695.1 of Aepyceros melampus. Taxonomy (NCBI): domain Eukaryota; kingdom Metazoa; phylum Chordata; class Mammalia; order Artiodactyla; family Bovidae; genus Aepyceros; species Aepyceros melampus. The sequence goes on from SJXQ01005449.1 coordinate 192,281, forward strand.
ACTTAATGCTGTGAAAGTGCTGCACTCAATTTGCCAGCAAATTTGGAAACCTCAGCAGTGGCCACAGGACTGGAAAAGGTCAGTTTTCATTCCAATCCCAAAGAAAGGCAGTGCTAAAGAATGCTCAAACTACCACACAATTGCACTCATCTCACATGCTAGTAAAGTAATGCTCGAAATTCTCCAAGCCAGGCTTCAACAATACGTGAACTGTGAACTTCCAGATGTTCAAGCCAGATTGAGAAAAGGAAGAGGAACCAGAGATCAAATTGCCAACATCTGCTGGATCATGGAAAAAGCAAGAGAGTTCCAGAAAAACATCTATTTCTGCTTTATTGACTATTCCAAAGCCTTTGACTGTGTGGATCACCACAAACTGTGGAAAATTCTGAAAGAGATGGGAATACTAGACCACCTGCCCTGCCTTCTGAGAATCTGTATGCAGGTCAAGAAGCAATAATTAGAACTGGACATGGAACAACAGACTGGTTCCAAATAGGAAAAGGAGTACGTCAAGGCTGTATATTGTCACCCTGCTTATTTAACTTATATGCAGAATACATCATGAGAAACACTAGACTGGATGAAGCACAAGCTGGAATCAAGATTGCCGGGAGAAATATCAGTAACCTCAGATATGCAGATGACACCACCCTCATGGCAGAAAGCAAAGAAGAACTAAAGAGCCTCTTGATGAAAGTGCAAATGTTGGAGAGTGAAAACGTTGACTTAAAGCTCAACATTCAGAAAACGAAGATCATGGCATCTGGTCCCATCACTTCATGGCAAATAGATGGGGAAACAATTGAAACAGTGAGAGACTTTATTTTCTTGGGCTCCAAAATCACTGCAGATGGTGACCGCAGCCGTGAAATTAAAAGACGCTTCCTCACTGGAAGAAAAGCTATGACCAACCTAGATAGCATATTAAAAAGCAGAGACATTACTTTGCTGACAAATGTCCGTCTAGTCATCTATGGTTTTTCCAGTAGTCATATATGGATGTGAGAGTTGGACTATAAAGAAAGCTGAGCACCAAAGAATTGATGCTTTTGAGCTGTGGTGTTGGAGAAAACTCTTGAGAGTCCCTTGGACTGCAATGAGATCCAACCAATCCATCCTAAAGGAGATCAGTCCTGAAAATTCATTGGAAGGACTGATGCTGAAACTAAAACTCCAATACTTTGCCACCTGATGTGAAGAGCTGACTCATTTGAAAAGACCCTGATGCTGGGAAAGATTGAGGGCAGGAGGAGAAGAGGCTGACAGAGAATTAATTGGTTGGATGACATCACCAACGCGATGGACATGAGTCTGGGTAAACTCCGGGAGGTGGTGATGGACAGGGAGGCCTGATGTGCTGCCGTCAACAGGGTCGCAAAGAGTCAAACACAACTGAGCGACAGAACTGAACTGAGTATGACTTAATCGATAAGGAAGTTTGTACTGTGATTAATAGTTTAAATTATTTTTCTTCATGATTGTTGATAGTCTGATAGATTTGGTGGATATGAAGAATATGCCATTGGAAAGAAAAAGGGTTGGATGTCAGTGAACTGACAAATGGGGTTAACAAAAAAGGGAAAGACTGTCAGAGAATAAATGAACGCCAGCACATTACATCCGCATCCGTCACCTACAGAAGACGTCGCTTGGTCATGCACTAGCCTCACAGTCTGCTGGCCTGAGTTGGCAGGGTTTGGGCAGAGTTTCCACTGCTGTTTAATCCATCAAAGAGAAGAAAATCTGCTTCACTGTCATAGTTTGTGTGTCAGCTTTTTAAAAGGAAGCCAGCAGCTTGTGGAAAAGGTGTTATCTGAGTTTTATAGATGAAGAAGTTCTACAGGTTATGGGGCAATTAAAATCATACGGTAAAATCATTGCTAATAAGTAATGCTGTGGAAATCAAGGTTCCGAAATCAAAGTCCAAGTTCTTTCAGCAATATCTGGCTTACTGAGGTTTTATTTACTAAACACATAAAATAGCATTCCTTTTTCTTGTTAGCAGAGATCTCTTGCTCCTGAAAACTTGTGGGTTAGCTTGACATGTCCGCCTTAGACCTCTTTTCTTGAAGTCTTTTTATTTCACGTTATGCCTTACTGCTCCTTGATGGCAGAGACCATCTGGACTGCCGCAGTGGGCTGGGCATACTGAAGAGGTCCTGGCCGAACAAATGCATTCTCCTGAGGGCTGGACAGACATTTAAAAGGCAAAGACAGACCAAACTGCTGAACAGTGGCTGGGTTCTCTAGGTATGTTAGGCTTCTAACAAACTCTGTGAATACAGAAAAAAAAATCATTTCAGAGATTGTTGATGTATTCTATCACCTATTAATGTGATAGCAGTATATTTTGTCATACTAATGAGAAAGGTTATATTTCATTTTAAAGAGCAGAACAGAAAAGTAAGTAGGGAGCCTATTTTAATAATTAAAATGTTTTTTAGTTTGTGGTTGTGCTGGGTCTCTTTCTCTCGCGTGACGAGCGGGGTCTGCTCTTCCTTGTGGTGCGCCGGCTCAGTTGCTCCATGGCATGTGGAATCTCCCCGGACCAGGCATCAAACCCGTGGCCCCTGCATTGGCAGGGGGATTCTTATCCTCTCTACCACTGGGGAAGTCCTAGGAAGAATTTTTGATCATACAAAGGTATTTGAGAAACCATGTTAAAAAACAGACTACTTTCTCCAAAGCACAGGAGATAGTAAGCTTTATGTAGAACCCTGGGCCAGGAAGCAGGAAATGTAGGTCTGTGCTGTGCCTTGTGTTGTGACCTTAAGCTTCCATTCCCAAGAAGGAGAAGCCTGGTTCTGATGTTCTGTAAATCTTGAAGCCTAATGTCTGCCTTCCTTTTCCACTCTTTCTTAGGTTTTCAGCATGGATTACCATGGACTTGTCACACATCCTGTATGTTATTAGAAATCCATGTGAGCATTTTGCACAACCCAACCCAAAGGGGTTTCATTAATATTATACTTTTAGTATAAGAATCCTATAATATATTATTTACTTAAAAAAATACATGAAGATTGTGAAGCTATGCGTTTTTATATCTAACCCCGATTTAGCTAGCTTTAGTGATAAATATGCTCAGAAGTGAAACTGATTACTGCATAAGACTGTGTCCTTTAAGGAACTTAAAGACTTATATCTTAAATTATTTTAAAATGAAAGCTTCAAAAGCCTGAATCTATTTTTAACATGTGTATTATAATCTTAGATTGTTTGCTTTAATGCAGTATTTTATAGGTATTAACATAAGAACTTGGAAACACCGATTGTATGTACTCATATAGAAATAGAGTTATGAACATAAGATTTAAAATATTTAATGTATAAAGTTACTTTAGAAGCTGAGTCTTATCCCTTAAGGATTTTGGCCGCTGTTTGTATACTGCTATGAGAAAGTACTATGAAAACAAGCTCGGCAGCTGGAGGACAGAATGTTGTCCCTTTTTAGAGTGGTGTTACAGCAGACACATAGCCCTGTCACATTTGTCAGGCAAAGGTGGTTAGGATCCTATTTTAGGTTACAGTTTAGAAAGTTAAATACACCAACCTTATTTTTTCAATCTGGAAATTATTCATATATTTCTTTTATTAAATGGAGAATTATGTTGGGAGAAACAAGAAGAAATGAGAAAGCGTTCTTCCTTGGTTTGATTTTCAGTGAATCCATAAGTGGGTTTTATGACCTTGGGTGCCTGGGAACTGAGTGTTGTGGTTGCTGAGTCGCTCAATTGTCTTCGATGTTTTGCAACCCCATGGATTGCAGCATACCGGGCTTCCCTGTCCTTCACTATCTCTGGGAGTTTGCTCAAACTCATGTCCATGATGATGGACATGAGTCGATGATGTCATCCAACATTTGTTGCCCCCTTTTCCTCTTACTCCCAATCTTTCCCAACATCAGGGTCTTTTCCAATGAGTCTGCTCTTTGTGTCAGGTGGGCAAAGCATTGGAACTTCAGCTTCAGCATCAGTCCTTCCACTGAATATTCAGGGTTGATTTCCTTTAAGATTGGCTGATTTGATCTCCTTGCAGTCCAAGTGACTCTCAAGAGTCTTCTCTAGCACCACAGTTCGAAAGCATCAGTTCTTTGGCACTCAGTTTCTTTATGGTCCAACTCTCACATCAGTACATGACTACTGGAAAAACCATAGCTTTGACTATATGGCACTTTGTTGGCAAAGTAATGTCTCTGCTTTTTAATATACTGTCTAAGTTCATCATAACTTTTCTTCCAAGGAGCAAGCATCTTTTAATTTCATGGCTGCAGTCTGCCCACAGTGATTTTGGAGCCCAAGAAAATAAAAGTCAGCCACTGTTTCCATTGTTTCTCCATCTATTTGCCATGAAGTGATGGGACCAGATGTCATGATCTTAGATTTTTGAATGTTGAGTTTTAAGCCAACTTTTTCACTCTCCTCTCTAACTTTCATCAAGAGGCTCTTCAATTCCTCTTCACTTTCTGCCATTAAGGTGGTATCATCTGCATATCTGAGGTTATTGCTATTTTCCCCGGAATCTTGATTCCATCTTGTGCTTCATCCAGCCTGACATTTCACATGATGTACTCTGCATATAAATTAAATAAGCAGGGTGACAGGAAACAGCCTTGATTTACTCCTTTCCCAGTTTGGATCCAGTTGTTTCATGTCTGACTCTTTTGCTTCTTGACCTGCATACAGATTTCTCAGGAGGCAGGTAGTATGGTCTAGTATTCCAATCTCTTTAAGAATTTTCCAGTTTGTTGTGATCCACACAGTCAAAGGCTTTAGTGTAGTCTATGAAGCAGAAGTAGATTTTCTTTGGAATTCCCTTGCATTTTCTATGATCCAGCAAATGTTGGCAATTTGATCTCTGGTACCTCTGCCTTTTCTAAATCCAGCTTATGCATCTGGAAATTCTCATTTCATGTACTATTGAAGCCTAGCCTGAAGGATTTTGAGCATTACTTTGATAGCATGTGAAGTGAGTGCAATTGTGCGGTAGTTTGAACGTTCTTTAGCATTGCCCTTCTTTGGGATTGGGATGAAAACTGACCTTTTCCAGTCCTGTGGCCACTGCTGAGGTTTCCAAATTTGCTGGCATATTGAGTGCAGCACTTTCACAGCATCATCTTTTAATATTTGAAATAGCCCAGCTGGAATGTCATCACCCCCACTGTCTTTGTTCATAGTAAGGCCCACTTGACTTCACACTCCAGGATGTCTGCTTCTAGGTGACTGGTCACACCATGGTGGTTATCTGGGTCATTGAGACCTTTTTTTGTACAGTTCTGTGTATTCTTGCCACCTCTTCTTAATCTCTTCTGCTTCTCCTGGGTCCATACTGTTTCTGTTTCTTGATTGTGCCCATCTTTGCGTGAAATGTTCCCTTCATATGTACAGTGTCCAAGACCAGGCTCCCTGGGTGTGGAACACTGGGCATCCACAGAGAGCCACCACAGCTGAGGAAGTATTTTAGAGCCTCTCACTTTCATTTTTATCATTTATCTCACTATCATTTTTATCATTTATCTCACTATCATTTTATCATTTATCATATCACTATCAATTCTAACACCCTCATTTTCTCACATTTTAACATGTCTAAAATAGGAGTATGTCTTACTAACAGTGACTTCTTGGCATTATGTCATGGTAAGTTGGAAGCTTTGCTGGGATTTTAGAATAATTGAAATACATTTGTGTACCCTGCTTGATGATTTCTAACTCCAGTTATGTTTTATAGGTATTTAGATAATACTGGGACTTGAAGTTTACATAGTTGATGTGTCTTCTCAGTGGTAAAGTATGAGAAAGTAAAAAATTTAAAGATTTTTATTTGAAAGTTTCCTGAGCAACAAGTTCTCACGAATAAAAGGCTAAAAAAAAATTTTTTTAAGTCCTATTTTTAAGGAAGGAAGAAAAAGAAAGCTCTGCAAACCTGTAGTTTGGAATTGTTTAATGGAATATTTGAAAATGATGCCCGAGCTTATCTGGTGCGTGAGTGATTGGGGAGTGATTCTCTGGCAGGAGTTGAGCATCATATGGGCAGTGGGGTACAGACAGGAGCTTGGGTGTCAGAGGAAGTTGGGTGCACAAACGGATGGTGAAAAATTTTCCATAACATTTTTAAACCTTACTTTTCTCATAAAATTATAGCACCACTTAACACTTAATTTAAAAATAAGCTGGTATGAGACATGAATATCTTTATCATTGGTTACCACTGTTTGCTGTACAGTATTAAATTCTTCTTTGGAAAATTTCATTTAATCCAACATTTATTGGTTTGGGGTGTCTACTGTGTGCAAGGAAGAGAAGTATGAAAACTGCAGTAGCTTACGTTCACTTGCAGTGTACACATCCCAGAGAGATACAGTCAAACTCGTCCAGTGATTCTACCTGTCTCTTGTAAGAAGGAGCAAACTGACGTGGATGCCACAATTTGTGTTCATGTAAGAAGGGAAGAGCTGCTCATTTACATTTTTGAAAAGAAATGTTGCATGGTCTCTGTCATTTGATATTATATTGCTATTTTCTATTTTTTACTATTCAAATGAAAAACACCTGCCGTTATAATATATAAAAATATCTTTAGCTTTTGTTTCTTCATAAGGTGCTTCATGGGCACTTGCTGGAATAATTTTCCCACAGCCTCCTCCACCCTATCCTGCCCTGTTAGCCTAGTTAATTCCTGTTCACCTTTTAAATTTCAGTTCAAGGTCACCTCCTCAGGCGAGCTTTCGAAAATTCCCCACTTATACTCCCTGGAGCTCTAGTATACTGTGTATCACAGTTTGCAATTGTGTATTTATGTTTTTGACTCTTGTTTTTCTGCTGTTAGATTCCATGAGGGTAGGGACCACCTGTAATTTTTTCTCACTATTTAATTTCCCAAGACCTAAAACAGTTTCTGAGAATTTTTGCACCAAATAAATATTTAATTTGATAGTTTCATTACATGCTGTCATTTGTGTATAGAAGTAAATTGGAATTTTGAGACCAGGTAATTTGAAGAGTTCGCTGACTTAAAAAAAAATACACAATATGAGAATTATGGGTTGTTTTATTTGGGGGCAAAATAAAGACCATAGCCTGGGAGATAGCATTTCATATACCTCTGAGAAACTGCTTCAAAGAGATGGGAGGAAGGCCAGTATATATGTGATTTTGATGAAGGGGGAGTACATGAATCAAGCACAGGTTTTTGTGCAGAAGGTGTCTGCTGGTCATGTGAAGGAATGTGCTGGTGTAGTGAGGGTGTCCACTGGTGTAGTGAGGGTGTCTGCTGGTCTAGGGAAGGTGCCTGCTGGTCTGGTGACAGTGTCTTCTGGTCTAGGGAGGGTGTCCTCTGGTCATGTGAAGGTGTCCGCTGGTCTAGTGATGGTGTCTGCTGGTCTGGTGACGGTGTCTGCTCATCTGGTGACGGTGTCTGATGGTCTGGTGATGGTGTCTGATGGTCTGGTGATGGTGTCTGCTGGTCTGGTGATGGTGTCTGCTGGTCTGGTGAAGGTGTTGCTGGTCTAGGGACAATGTCTGCTGGTTAAGGAAGGTGTCTGCTGGTCTAGTGAGGGTGTCTGCTGGTCTAGTGACAGTGTCTGTGGTCTAGTGAGGGTGTCTGCTGGTCTAGTGACAGTGTCTGCTGGTCATGTGAAGATGTCCACTGGCCTAGTGAGGGTGTCTGCTGGTCTAGTGAGGGTGTCTGCTGGTCTAGGGAAGGTGTCTGCTGGTCTAGGGAAGGTGTCTGCTCATCTAGTGAGAGTTCTGTTGGTCTAGGGAAGGTGTTCACTGGTCATGTGAGGGTGTCCGCTGGTCATGTGAGGGTGTCCGCTGGTCATGTGAAGGTGTCTGCTGGTCTTGAGGGTATCTGCTGGTCTAGTGACAGTGTTTGCTGGTCATGTGAAGATGTCCGCTGGCCTAGTGAGGGTGTCTCTTGGTCTAGTGAGGGTGTCTGCTGGTCTAGTGAGGGTGTCCGCTGGTCATGTGAGGGTGTACATTGGTCTAGTGAAGGTGTCCACTGGTCTAGTGAAGGTGTCCGCTGGCCATGTGAGGGTGTCTGCTGGTCTAGTGACGGTGTCCACTGGTCCAGTGAAGGTGTCTGCTGGACATGTGAAGGTGTCTGTTGGTCTAGTGAGGGTGTCTGCTGGTCTAGTGAGGATGATGTCTGCTGGTCTAGTGATGACAATGTCTGCTGGTCTAGTGAGGGTGTCTGCTGGTCTATTGAAGGTGTCTGCTGGTCTTGAGGGTGTCTGCTGGTAATGTGAAGGTGTCCGCTAGTCTAGTGAGGGTGTCCGCTGGTCTAGGGAAGGTGTCCGCTGGTCATGTGAGGGTGTCCGCTGGCCTAGTGAGGGTGTCCGCTGGTCATGTGAAGGTGTTTTTTGGTCTAGTGAGGGTGTCTGCTGGTCTAGTATGGGTGTCTCCTAGTCTAGTGAGGGTGTCTGCTAGTCATGTGGAGCAGTTTTCACCACGGAGAATTTGAATGCTCTTCTAGAGACGAGGAGATATAAGAATTGAGCTCATGGCTCCTGAAAACACCTATTTGAGGACCTGTTCTGCCGGCTTTTCCCAGAGCACAGAGCTCCTCCTTTCTGGTCTCCACCCTGGACTCCTTTCCAGGGGTGTTAAGTCAGCAGCCACAGCAGCATGATTTAATTCTTGTAGAGGTCGATGGCAGGTGCCAGTTTGGAGGTGACAAGAGTTTCTGTGCTCAAACACTCACTGAACACCTACTTTACATAGAAATGCTGCATTTGGTACTAAACAAGTACCAAGGAAATTTAAGAAGGAGCTGACAATCAAGGAGCCAAATTGTGCCAACTAGGATAACAACTGGAGAGGGCAATGGCACCCCACTCCAGTACTCTTGCCTGGAAAATCCCATGGACGGAGGAGCCTGGTAGGCTGCAGTCCATGGGGTCTTTAAGAGTCGGACATGACTGAGCAACTTTTTCACTTTCCTGCACTGGAGAAGAAAATGGCAACCCACTCCCAGGGATGGGGGAGCCTGGTGGGCTGCCATCTATGGAGTTGCACAGAGTCGGACACGACTGAAGCGACTTAGCATCATCAGGATAACAACTGCTTAAAAAATTTCATAAGGTTAGCTTAGATTTCACTCTATTCTCCCTCCAGTGTTTCTTTTCGTATCATCTCACTATAAAGTGAAGATATGTGTGTGTGTGTGTCTGTGTATTGGGGGGGGAGGATCAGTGAGACATGTTAAAAAGATTAAAGTCTTTGAAATGTTTATTCATTGGGAAAATAAGAGCATGTTTGATGTTCTTGAACGATATGTCTGCAAAATACAGAAAGAGAACAGAAGAGCCACATGGTATGGTAAAACAGAAGAGCCATAATAATAAACTCTAGTGAGTGTAGCTATCATGGAATTCATCTGCTGCAGAGCTCACTCTTCTTAATCCAGAACTGAACTTCTGGAGGTAAATTGACGTATGTTATAGTCTTTAACAAGGGAATCCGATTTAAATTTCTTTTTGTTTGCTGCATTCCATACTGTCTTCTCTTCCATAGTTTAAAAAGTTTTGAAAAACTCTTTTATCTAAATACTTCAAACTTACAATTTTATCTACATTTCACATTTCCCTATAGAAAAAGGATAGACTATTAGCTCATCTTTATCAGTTTTATTACTTATTTGATAAATTAAGAATCACCTTTCTTCTTCCAGCTCACTGTTCATGCATAATAAATGTATAAATGTATTTATTTCTCCAGTTGCTTTCAAATTGGTCACACACATTTTTTAAATTAAAATTTTCTTAACTTTTTTTACAACCCTATTTTCAGGTCTTACCTCCAGATGGCTTTTGTCTGTTTGCCCAGATCAAAGTAACTCACAAAAGATGATTGGCTGATCACTTGGAAGCAGACCGGCGGGGCACGGGGCTGCCCTCCAATGGGCACTGACAGCGGGTCGGACTGTGTGAATCTTGCAGTCCCGTGTTTTTTTCCTACTCTAAAAGCAGTTCATATAAAAAGCTTCAGATAATCTTGGATAAATGTAGAGCTTCTGTAGGTGTAAACTGTGAAAAGAAAAATGGTAATTTGACTTCTGTGATATGCTTACATACAGAGTTAGTTATATAATTGTATATTCACATATGGATTTTAGGAATTTTTCAATTGTTCTATACATAATGAGGGCAATAATACATTGTTATGTGATATGAGGAGTGTCCATTTTTATGAAGAATCAATTTATTTCAACAAGGGTTTTTTTTAATTGACATGCAGTTGATGTACAAAGTTCTGTTAGTTTGAAGTGTACAGAACAATGATTTAGTTATTCATACATATATATCTGAAAAAAAAAGGCAAAATGGCTGTCTGAGCAGGCCTTACAAATAGCTGAGAAAAGAAGAGACGCTAAAGGCAAAGGAAAAAAGGAAAGATATACACATTTGAATGAAGAGTTCCGAAGAAGAGCAAGGAGAGATAAGAAAGCCTTCCTCGGCGATCAATGCAAAGAAATAGAGGAAAACAACAGAATGGGAAAGACTAGAAATCTCTTCAAGAAAATTAGAGATACCAAGGGAACATTTCATGAAAATGTGGGCACAATAAAGGGCAAAAATGGTCTGGACCTAACAGAAGTGGAAGATATTAAGAAGAGGTGGCAACAATATACAGAAGAACTGTACAAAAAAGATCTTCACGACCCAGATAACCACAATGGTGTGATCACTCACCTAGAGCCAGACATCCTGGAATGTGAAGTCAAGTGGGCCTTAGGAAGCATCACTATGAACAAAACTAGTGGAGGTGATGGTATTCCAGTTGAGATGTTTCAAACCCTAAAAGATGATGCTCTGAAAATGCTGCACTCAATATGCCAGCAAATTTGGAAAACTCAGCAGTGGCCACAGGACTGTGAAAGGTCAGTTTTCATTCTAATCCCAAAGAAAGGCAATGCCAAAGAATGCTTAAACTACCACCCGATTGCACTCATCTCACAAGCTAGCAAAGGAATGCTCAAAATTTTCCAAGCCAGGCTTCAACAGTATGTGAACCGTGAACTTCCAGATGTTCAAGCTGGTTTGAGAAAAGGCAGAGGAAACAGAGATCTAATCACCAACATCCATTGGATCACTGAAAAAGCAAGAGAGTTCCAGAAAAACATCTATTTCTGCTTTATTGACTATATCAAAGCCTTTGACTGTGTGGATCACAACAAACTGTGGAAAATTCTTAGAAAGAGATGGGAATACCAGACCACCTGACCTGCCTCTTGAGAAATCTATATGCAAGTCAGGAAGCAACAGTTAGAACTGGACATGGAACAACAGACTGGTTCCAAATAGGAAAAGGAGGACGTCAAGGCTGTATATTGTCACTCTGCTTATTTAACTTCTATGCAGAGTACATCATGAGAAACACTGGGCTGGATGAAGCACAAGCTGGAATCAAGATTGCCAGGAGAAATATCAATAACCTCAGATATGCAGATGACACCACCCTTATGGCAGAGAGTGAAGAACTACTAAAGAGCCTCTTGATGAAAGTGAAAGAAGAGAGTGAAAAAGTTGGCTTAAAGCTCAACATTCAGAAAACTAAGATCATGGTATCTGGTGCCATCACTTCATGGGAAATAGATGGGGAGACAGTGGAAACAGTGTCAGTCTTTATTTTCTTGTGCTCCAAAATCACTGCAGATGGTGATTGCAGCCATAAATTAAAAGACACTTGCTCCTTGGAAAAAACGTTATGACCAACCTAGACAGCATATTAAAAAGCAGAGACATTACTTTGCTGGCAAATATCTGTCTAGTCAAAGCTATGGTTTTTCCAGTAGTCATGTATGGATGTGAGAGTTGGACTATAAAGAAAGTGAAGTGAATTTGAAAGTGCAGTCGCTCAGCTGTGTCTGACTCTTTATGACCCCATGGACTGTAGCCCACCAGGCTCCTCAGTCCATGGAATTTTCCAGGCAAGAGTACTGGAGTGGGTTGCCGTTTCCTTCTCCAGGGGATCTTCCTAACCCAGGGATTGAACCCGGGTCTCCCACTGTGCAGGCAGACACACTTTATCGTCTGAGCCACCAGGGAAGCCCAAATATTTCTTTGGGCCCCTTTTATTTGTGGGGGGTGGCAAGAATCCTGGAGTGGGTTGCCATTGCCTTCTCCAGGAGATCTTTCTGATGCAGGGATTAGAATCCGGGTCTCCCACATTGTAGGCAGACGCTTTACCGTCTGAGCCACGCAGGAAGTCAATAATGAAAGAAAGTCAATAAAGAAAGCTGAGGGCCAAAGAATTGATGCTTTTGAACTGTGGTGTTGGAGAAGACTCTTGAGAGTCCCTTTGACTGCAAGAAGATCCAACCAGTCCATTCTGAAGATCAGCCCTGGGATTTCTTTGGAAGGAATGATGCTAAAGCTGAAACTTCAGTACTTTGGCCACCTGATGCGAAGAAATGATTGATTGGAAAAGGCCCTGATGCTGGGGAAGATTGAAGGCAGGAGGAGAAGGGAACGACAGAGGATGAGTCAGTTGGATGGCATCACCGACACAGTGGACAAGGGTTTGAATAAGCCCCGGGATTTGGTGATGGACAGGGAGGCCTGGCGTGCTGCACTCCATGGGGTCGCAAAGAGTGACTGAACTGAACTGAACATATCTATCTGGGCTTCCCCAGTGGCTTAGCAGTAAAGAATCTGCCTACAGTGCAGGAGCCTCGGGAGACATGAGTTCGATCCTGGGTTGGAGGAAATGGCAACCCACTCCAGGATTCTTGCCTGGAGAATCCATGGACAGAGGAGCCTGGCAGGCTACAGTCCATGTGATCTCAAAGAGTCAGACACGACTGAAGTGCACCCATGTATCTATTTTTATCAAATTCTTTTCCTTTATAGGTTATTATAAAATAGTATAATTACCTGTGCTAAACAATAGGTCCTTGTTGGTTATCTTTTTATACATAATAGGGTGTATATGTTAATCCCAACCTCCTGATTTATCTCTTCTCCACCTTTCTCCTTTGGTAACCATAAGTTTGATATCTGTCTGTGACATACTCCACTTAGTATGCTAATCTGCAAGTCTATCCATGTTGCTGCAAATGGCACTGTTTCATTCTTTTTTGTAACTAATTCTCCATTGCATATATGGACCACATCTTTAGTCATCTTTTGATGTACATTTAAGTTGCTTCCATGTCTTGGCTATTGCAAATAGTGCTGCTGTGAAAGTTGGGGTGTATGTATCTTTTCAAATTAGAGTTTTGTCCAGATATATGCCTAGGAGTGGGACTGCAGGGTCAGATCGTATTTTAACTCTGTTTTTGGTTTTTTAAAGGATACTGTTTTTTATGGTCACTCTTCAATTTCAGGGCAGGAGGGTTCCTTTTCTCCACACCCTCTCCAGCATTTATTATTTGTACACTTTCTGATAGTGCCCATTCTGACACTTTCTGATAGTGCCCATTGTAGTTTTGATTTGCATTCTCTAATAATTAGCAATGTTGAGCATCTTTTCTTGTGCCTTTCAGAGAAATGTCTGTTTAGATGTTCTGCCCATTTTTTTTTAATTTCTTTTTTTTTTTTTTGGAGATTGAGTTATATGAGCTGTTTGTATATGTTGGAAATCAATCCCTTGTTGGATGCATTGTTGCAAATGTTTTATCCTATTCTGTGGGTTGTCTTTTCATTTTGTCTGTGGCTTCATTTGCTGTGCAAAAGCTTTTGCATTTAATTAGGTCCCATTTGTTTATTTTTGTTTTATTTTCATTCCTCTGAGAGAGCCAAAAAGATATTGCTGTGATTTATATCAAAGAGCATTTTGCCTATGTTTTCCTCTAGGAATTTTTTAGTATCCAGTCTTACATTTAGGTCTTTCATCTGTCTTAAATTCATTTTTGTGTATGGTGTTAGAAGATATTATAATTGCATTCTTTTCCATGTAGCTGTCCGTCTTTCCCAGAACTGTTTATTGAAGACTATCTTTTCTCCTTTGTCGATTCTTGCCTCCTTTGTCATAGATTAACTGACCATAGGTCTGGTCTGGTCTGAAATAGCTCAGTCATGTCCAACTCTTTTTGCAACCCCACAGACTGTAGCCCACCAGGCTCTTTCATCCATGGAATTCTCCAGGCAAGAATACTGGAGTGGGTTGCCATGCCCTTCTCTGGGAGATCTTCCCAACCCAGGGATCAAATTCAGGTCTCCTGCATTGCAGGCAGATTCTTTAATTATCTCAGCCACCATAGGTGCATGGGTTTCTTTCTTTCTGTCCTATTCAACAAGGATTTAATTCAGCAAATGTTTATTCTTTACCCATTTTGTGCCACATACTCTTCATGGTCCTGGGATATGTCAGTGAACAGTACAGACAAACATCTCTGTCCTCATGGAGCTAACATTTGAATGGAAAGAAGAAAGACAGTGACCCTAGTAATAAGAAAATTATTGAACAGATGGAGGAAGGAAAAAGTAGAGCAGGTCAGGGGATGGGGGCAGCCTGGGGAAGGGGCAGAGTGCAGGCTTCAGATTGCATAGGGTGGGCAGTAGACCTGGTCAATCAGGTGTCATTTGAATACAGACCGGGATCATGCTTGGGGGGGGAATGTTTTGAAGTGTTTCCATAGCCATAAAGAAGCGAGATAAATGGAGGGAAGACTTTGGCTAACTTGTAATTCTCTCAGAAAGACAAAGGAAGTTGGCCTCTGAGCTTATTATCTTTAACACTTTTATCTTTAAAGTGGAGCGTTCTACATTTTTTTGAGAAACAAAAAACTGCCAATATTTTGTTGTGGAAGAAACAAGCTTGATTCATAGGGTTTTTAAGTCTACACTATATTTTCATTATCTGTGGGCCACTCTGTGTTCTTACAGCAATGAAACATGGCTTCAGTCAGTGGCCTATGATCAGACGACGAAATATAATTCTTCCTTAGGGACCAAAGATGAATTATAATAGGTCAAAGTTTAAAAGAAATGTGGGAAAATGTCTTTTAACTATAGAATCCCTGGATAACATAGCTCCTTGAGACAGATTGTCTTACTGAAGTTTTCACATGTGTTCCAGTAGTAATAGTAGTACTGATCTTTGCAAATATACCCATAACTTGAACAGAGAAGGCAATGGCACCCCACTCCAGTACTCTTACCTGGAAAATCCCATGGACGGAGGAGCCTGGTGGGCTGCAGTTCATGGGGTCAGTAAGAGTCGGACATGACTGAGTGACTTCACTTTCTCTTTTCACTTTCATGCACTGGAGAAGGAAATGGCAACCCACTCCAATGTTCTTGCCTGGAGAATCCCAGGGACGGGGGAGCCTGGTGGGCTGCCGTCTATGGGGTCACACAGAGTCAGACACGACTGAAGCGACTTAGCAGCAGCAGCAGGAGCAGCCATAACTTGAAAGACTACATCAACACAATCCAGTCCCAAAAGACCGTTTTTTTGCCTAAAAGTTATTTCTCATGGCTTGTAATTTTGTCGTGAACTGTGACTTCCATTCAGGAAAACTGATGTGATGGTGCTCTCTGAACGGCACTGATGGTTGTTTTCCCTTTGAAACCCTGGGTGCCCTGTCTCTGGGAGCAGCCCTCTCGTAGACTGCCGTATACGGGCTGACTTGACCTTCCCCCTGAAGAGCCTCGTGGTGTTGGAGGGCCTTGGGAGGAAAGTCACAGCTGTGTTTGCTTTAAGATGCTGTTGGCCACTGCAAGAGAAGAGGCTCCTGGACTACTTATGTTTGCATACCTTGGGATCAGCTTAACATCCTAGGGTTTTTCACACCTAGACTTGATCTTCTGTGATAAAGGACTGGCAACTATATCCAGACGTGACTTCTGTATTTTCCGTCTTCCTTCATTTTTCTTTTTCATTCAGTTTTTCCTTTTTTCCCTCCATCTCTCCCTCCCTCCCTCTTTTTCTTGTCATCTGTTCAGCAAGTATTTCCTGAGAATTTACTCTGAAACGTGCACCACTAGGAATCAGTGGTGAACCCGAGGTTTACCTAAGCAGTTGAGGAATGGACTTTGTTTAGTTAGAAATTTAGAAGTAGTATTCAAACATCTGTTGAGCTTATTTTTAAAAGAGATTTTAGGGGGTTGAATAAAATACAGCCGATGATGAAACAAACAGAAATTCTAAAAATTCTTCACAGTAATTGTAAAGAATTTACTAATAAGCAGGTTTGGGAACCAGTACCAGTCATTCTTCCTATTCCATTGTTTTAGTTTTGTGAAAGGTGAGATCCCGACTGCTTTGAGATGAGAGAGAAGGAGAGGGGTGTAGTGGAGGCAAGGGTGGAGAGCGAAGCCTGAGCAGTCAGGATATGCTGCTCTGCCTGGCTTTGAGCATCCTCCCCAGAATCCCTCCAGCCCTCCTGTCCACCTTCCTTCTTCTCAGCTCAGCCTGGCTCCTGCCTGCCAGCCACCACCTTCCCCCAGCTCAGGCTTTTCCTCCTGAGCCATGCGGTTCTCACTGTTCTGTCGTCAATGGAAATGTGGCTCCTCGTAAAGAGTCCTTTACCCGCCCCTTCTCCCAAGGAGCAGTTTCTTCTTTTATTTCTGCCTTTGGGTTAGCATCTATCGTGAACTGCCCTGGGCTTGGGACAGCATATTTGCGGATACCTGGTAGATACTCTGTTCATTCAAAAACTGTCAACTGCCCGTTCTCTCAGGAACTGCTCTGTAGGAGAAACACCAGTTAAACAAACAAACAAACAAACAAGAGGTGTTAAGCCTGTAAGGCACGGGCCTGAGAATGTGGTAGTGATGCTCGGAAGTAAAGTGCTGTGAAGGGTGCTGTCAGGCGCACAGCCCAGTGGCAACGCAAGCTGAAATGCCTGAGCCAGTGCTGAGGGGCTGGCTGGGACCTGGTCTCGGTTTATTTATTTATTTTTTTAAATATACATTTATTTATTTTAATTGGAGGTTAATTACTTTACAATATTGTATTGGTTTTGCCATACATCAGCATGAATCCGCCACAGGTATACACATGTTCCCCATCCTGAACCCTCCCTCCTCCCTCCCCATACCATCCCTCTGGGTCATCCCAGTGCACCAGCCCCAAGCATTCAGTATCATGCATCGAGCCTGGATTGGCGATTCGTTTCATAATGGTCCCGGTTTAGATCAAGGCCCTGGGAACGTGTCAGGAGGAGAGATGGACACTCTCTTCATTGTAGCAGGAGGGAGAAAAGGAAACATTAAGTAGGTGCTGGTACGTTCATGGGAGTTCCTATCTGAGGTTTCGTTTTCCTTTGTGAGCAAGAAGGGGAAGCTATCTGCTGAGGGAGATGGGAGGAGAGCTTATTTGAAGGATTCAGTGAAACTGCTGCTACTGCTGCTGCTGCCAAGTCACTTCAGTCATGTCCGACTGTGTGACCCCACAGACGGCAGCCCACCAGGCTCCCCGATCCCTGGAGTTCTCTAGGCAAGAATATTAGAGTGGGTTGCCAAAAAGACATAAAATTGCTCCTGTAGAGAGAGAGCGAGAGGAGACACTTCAAGGGCCCCAGGGACCACAGAGGGCTTGGTTCAAGTGGTGGACTGTGGGCGATGGCAGCTTTCTCTGAATCGATGTGCTTCTCTACCAAAGCAATCTGCAGACAGTTTCTGAATGCATAGCACAGGAAATGAACGGGAATTCAAGCTCCTGCTTTGCAGTTTATTGGGCGAATGAATCCCTGTTCCTCACTGATGTCCATTCCCTTCTCAACAGCGGGATGATAATTCCCACACACATGGTTGTTAACATCTCACCATCACGAGATCTTTATATACATGAAAGCATTTTAAACCATAAATCATACAGATGATAGTTATAATCTTGCATATATATATTATAAATTGAATCAGGATTTGTCAATGCTGGATAGACACAAAAAACAATCCCCTCCAAACCAAAAAAGACCAGTTTCCAAATTAAAGACGTGTTAAAATCCAATATAAGTTCTCGATATAGTTATAACAAGAGTAAATGTTCTATAACATTATATACAATATTGTTCTTGTTGTTCATTTGCTTAGTCGTGTCAGACTCTTTGTGACCCCATGGACTGCAGCATACCAAACTTCCTTGTCCTTCACCATCTCCTGGAGTTTGCTCATGTCCGTTGAGTAGGAGATGCCATCCAACCATCTTATCTTCTGTAATCCCTTTTTCCTCTTACCTTCAATCTTTCCCAATAAATGACTACTCAGTAGCATTATTGAAGAGGAAGAAAATTGAAAATAATCTCTTGAGTGCCGCAAACTAGCAAGAGGTTAATTTTCTAGAAATATGAAAACACAAAGTTTTAGGGCCAACTAAAAACACTTCTAAAAAGGGTAAATATATTCTTATAGTTATTTCAGTACATTGAATGTTTTTTTTATTAGGTTCAGTTTCTTTTTAGAAGAATGATTTTTAAAAGGCACTCAAAAAATACTATTCTTTCATGCCGTATTTTAAAAAGTCCAACAAAATAGTACTGCTGTTGAGAAAATGTGTGTACAGTAAGCACCCTACTGCCCTGTACCTTTTCTGTTGGTGTAGGCTGACCGAATGGTATACGTGGTGAAGCCGAAAATAGAAAACACACACAAGCTTCTCTACAGAAATATCTTTAATAAGCACAGTTGATATAGACTCTCTTCATTTTAGCTGCTGGGCATAATCCTCTGGGAATCCGACTCTGCTTGTCTTTCAGCATGCTTAATAGCCTGAACGTTGAACATTTTTAAAGGGTAGTTGTTCATCACAAGTTCTGGATTATCTTTTCACATATCGTTTTCATGCTTCCATTTAGATCCCCTGATTAATCCAAATTACTGACTGAAACTGCCTTGAGATAGACTCAAACTGTAAGCAGCTCTCCAGGCCCAAAGAAGTGCTGTGTGCCAGGATCACATTTGACAATACAATATGTCTTTGCTGCTAGAGATGATATATATTTACAGTAATTTAGTAGGGAATATAGTCTGATACTGAATATGATCCTATATCAAGCTGGAGGACCATGCTGCATTTTCATTGAGGAGCCACTGTAGGCAAAACTCTCTCCCATTACTAGTAGCTATTTAGCCTAGCTATTTCCTTCAGGCACTTAGTAAAGTTGAATATTCTTTGTGTGGAGAAAATTATGTAGTCCTAGGACACAGACTGCTCTTCTGGAGACTTCTCATGAAGAAAATAGGAGAGAAAAAAGGAAGAGAAATATATATTGAAAATGCAAAATGTGTATTTTTTTTTTCAGAAATCAGTAAACAAGCATTGGAAGACAGGGGAAAGTGGGTGGTTAAGAGTGAGCTAGTGTGTTCTGCGTATGTGCCTGTGTTAGAACTTAGCTGCAAGGCAGAGGGGCTGTCCTCAGCCAGCAGCGTCTGGGAGACCGGCAGGAAGCCTCCCTACGTCAGCGCGCTCCTGGGATCCCCCTGTTTGGCCGCTCTGTCCACGCTGTGCCTTCCCCCCTGCACACCACGGCCGGGGGTTGGATGTTCCAACAGCAGGAAGGTCAGCCCTCCGCCACAGGTGCTGCTGAGCGCCGTGCCTCACACCTCACTGTCTTTACCTTGCTGCTTTGTCCCATGCGTGCGAGCAAGTGTGAGGAGCGGGCTGGGCGCCGGCGGGGCAGCAGGAGCGCGGGCTTCCTCGCCCCCCCGCCCCGGGGAGCAGCATCCTGTGTGCCCGGGGTGCCAGTCCCTGCAGAGCCCCCGTTTTCCTACAGGTAGCTACGGAAGTTGGGAGAGGATTAGAAACCTTTAAAAAAGATTTTTCTCAACTATGATCTTCAGTGAATTTGGCACAGTCTGTAATTTCTATGTAATTCATGCTTTAAATAGCTTGTATTTCATCTTTAAACACATTTTGTTTTCACCAGAATATTTTTTACCAATTATCAAAGACTCTCTCAAAAGAGTATAGGTTTCTTAATTTTGTGATGGTAACAACTGACATAAATTCAGTTAATTATGGTAATAGCTACATCAAATGTATATAGCATAATATCTTGAGTATTTTATTACCTGAGGAAATAGTTTTAATTTTTAGTTGTACAGTGCCACCTAGTGGATCTATGGTATAAGAACACCTTCGTATTTTCTTCAGATTGCCAGGTTTGGTGTAATTAGTTTATAGTTATAGTTACAGGCAGCTTCAGGGCTTCTCTGCTGGCTCAGCTGGTAAAGAATCCTCCTGCAATGCGGGAGACCTGGAGTCGATCCCTGGGTTGGGAAGATCCCCTGGAGGAGGGCATGGCAACCCGCTCCAGTATTCTGGCCTGGAGAATTCCATGGACTGTATATGTATAGTTCACGGGGTCGCAAGGAGTCAGACCGAACTGAGTGACTTTCACTTTTTCACAGGCAGCTTAAAGGTATAGGCAGCTATAATAGCTACCTTCTGTTATTATGACTTTGCTAAAACAAAGAGTCTATATGGAAAGACTTGTGTATTCAGACTTTGGTTACAGAGATGCCAAAACAAAAGTACCTCGGCCATACACTTGATCAGAATTCTTCATGTCGCATCTTTCTCGGTTGTGCTTCATTTCTTTGAGCATTTATTTTTGTTGTTGTTGTTTTGGGTTACAGTCTGTGAATACGTTAACGTTGCTTTTATCAATGATGATTTCCCAAGTAGTCTTTCTGCTCCTACATTGCTCTTTTATTGCATGTTTACGTGTTTGATGCCTTTCCGTCCCATTGGACTGTATACCCCATCAAGGCACACAGCACGCCCAGCACTGAATGTGCAGATGGTAAAGAGAGTGGCAGGAACACTTGGGAACCGATGATATATAAATATAGAAAAACTTTAAAAGTTGTATTAGCAGTGCCAAGGAGTTATTGATTGGAGTTGTTGATTGGCACGTTCTGTTGTCTGCTCCTTTTACATATAATAGTCTTCAAAACCTTTAACGCTGAACCTCATTTCTCATGAATTATATTCTTTCTTGTGGTCTAAATGGACTGTGGTGTGTTATATATGCATACAAAGGAGATACCTTTTATTCAACTAAAGGATCTTAGTTAAAATTAATACCAATAAAGTATTTGGCATAACCCTGGTAGATCAAAACTACAGACTAGGGGTTCAGATGCTATTCTCCTCTGTCTGTCCCCAGCATCACCATCAGTTTCGTGTTATATAAACTCAGGCCACACAGGACCAGAGCCAAGAAGAGCCAAATGAGGGTTTTAGAGTGAGGCTCTCCATCCCTTCACTTTTTTCCATTTAAGAAAAGAACAGAAAGGAAAGAGCAGGCAGGAATATACTAGAGGCCAAAAGAGTAAAAAACACACTTATAAACAAAATTGCAAAATCTGAAAATATTTCTGAGTTAAGTGTTATATAATGTCCTTATTAAGAAGAAGAAAAAAGAAACCTAGGACTTTTTGGAAAGTAATTTGATTTTTTTTAAAGCTGTATACACTGAAGTTGAACTGAGAATACAAGTGAGATTAGCTGTTTATGAGCTCATGCATGCTACTGTGGAGCAGATAAGCAGACATCTGGAGAAAGCAAGGAAAGCCTCTGATGGCTTTCAGCACAGCCTGAGAGACATGAAGCAAGACGGTGTGATGTGGAAACCCTTGTGCCGGTGCCCAGAAAGAAAATGTAAACAGTCTAAAAGCTTTTAACATTCTTTACTGTCACCTCAGTTGTCTGAAGTCCTTCTCTTACCTATCCATCATTCAGTTTCCAAAAGAGCGAAAATTGGAAAAAAATGCACGCGTGTTTCACAGCCGCGATACAATCATTACTCGATTCCAGTTTGTGACGAGACATTCATTTTCAGTTCTGCAAGTTTGAATCTGCCCAAACTGGAATGCTTAGATGGTAGCTGCCGACAATTTCACAGTAATTTTTGGTTGGGCTTGCCTTTGGGTAAATCACATCAGGAAGAATAAGGTTAATTTCCATTACCTCTGCTTTGTCTAGCAAATAATTGCGTCAATTTTGTTCCTAAAGTGTCTCAGTGAATTGATGATAGACTTTGAACTCTTTGAAGATGAGAAAGGGATGAGAGAAGTACGCTTGGCTGGAGTTTATGTATGTTGCAGTCTTTAACCCTGGTGCAACTCTTGAAAGCAGTTCCTCATCTCTGAGGTGGAAGCCGTAGACCTCAGCAGCACCCAGATAATGACTGATGATTGGGTTTTTGACCCAGAAAAACGCTACCTTATCATTACATTTTTGTTGTCTTTCGTTTCTGATTCCGATTCTGCATTCATTAGCCTAAACCAGTGTCTTTTTCTTTTAATTGGAGTATAACTGCTTTACAATGTTGTGTTAGTTTCTGCTGTACAGAAACTATTATTTCTAGTTGAAGACAACACACATCCATCACTTTAT
Source organism: Aepyceros melampus (assembly GCA_006408695.1). Classification (NCBI taxonomy): domain Eukaryota; kingdom Metazoa; phylum Chordata; class Mammalia; order Artiodactyla; family Bovidae; genus Aepyceros; species Aepyceros melampus. The sequence goes on from SJXQ01005449.1 coordinate 214,576, forward strand.
GCCTTTCAAACAAACAGTGTATATGAGAAAGTGTTGTATGGGTCTGTGTTTGAATGCATATGTAGTAGGCATTCCCTGAGTGTATGCAAGGACTTCCCTGGTGGTCAGATAGTAAAGAATCCTGCAATGCAGGAGAGATGGATTTGATCCCTGGGTTGGGAAGATCCTCTTGAGGAGGGCATGGCAACCCACTCCAGTATTCTTGGCTGGCGAATCCCCATGGACAGAGGAGCCTAGAAGACTACAGACTGTGGGGTTGCATAGAGTCGGAATGTGTGTGCAAATCAAACTCATAGAACAACTTTAAAATCTAGTGTGCCTCTCAAACTTTTAAACCATCAGATGGTATCAAAATCTCCTGAAAGGTAGATTCCCTGTCTTCTAAATCATTTTGACAATAACATTTCATAGTAACAAATTAGCTAATTTAAATATTTATATGAATAAATGCCTTTAGAAACTCAAGCCTGTCTCAAACTTATCAACCTCTAACCCTCCTATTGAGCTGAGTGGTTTTAAGAGAGGAAAGGTTGTTCTGTACAGATATGACAACAGTTAGATACCTTTTATCCAATAATTTTATGCCAGGCTTAATACTCTCTCTTGCACACGGCCTCCTAATTTGTGGGGCTTCCCTGGTGGCTCAGATGGTGAAGAATCTGGCTGCAATGCAGGACACCTGGGTTTGATCCCTGGGTCAGGAAGATCTCCTGGAGAAGTAGTTTTGCTGGAGGAATTCTTGGACAGAGGAGCCTGGTGGATTACAGTCCATTGGTTGGCAGAGTCGGATACAACTGAGAGACTAACACTTTCACTTTTTCTTCATTGACGCCTTCTCACAACCTGACCAATCGGACACCAAAGCCACACCCATGCTACAGACCAGGAGAGACCAGAAACAGGAAAGTTCAATCCATCTCCTGGCTTCCTTGAAGCAAGAGGTGGGAGAGGACAGTGCCTAGTGATTCTAAATGTATTTTTTATCCTTTCCCTGATTCTTTTATATATCATACTATCTGTTTTTTTCCTGCTCTGAGGTCTCAAAACTTATTCCTGAAACCTCAGCCGATTAGCTTCCGCATTGGACATCTGGTCAGGGACAGACTGGAGATCTTTCCTCTCTCTCTCTTTTCTTCCCCAAGAAAATGGCAGAAAATGGCCTTAGGACCTCACCTCATCGCCACCTTCCTCCTGCTCTTCAAGTCTCCATTAAGCAGCAGTCTGCTTTATTTACATCTGTTTCTTGAAAGAAAAACTTAGTTGATGTGCCAAACCCTGTACTGTCAAGCTTTTCTAGAAATGTTATCTTTAGGGAGATTTATAAAAACAAGAAGAATCTTTGTGGTTTTGTTCTGAAAGCTGGAAGTGCTGAGAAACGAGGCAGACTTCCAATGCTGAGCTTTTTCACTTTCAAGGTGTAAAGGACGTGTAGTGGGTTCTACACATGTTTATGAGGAAGAGGCCATAGAAATATTTATTCTTTTTGTTCTGGCAAAGCATGACCCGCTACAGAGAGTACTTCCTTCATGAGACATTTTGTCATGGGATAAAGAAACAGAAAAGGCAGGACTAGCCTCCTTGCCTAAATAAGTGAAAATCAGTGCAGATTTCTTCTGAGAGTTGCCATTTTGAAGAAACATTTTGTTATTGGGTGGAATTATCTAAGCAGTATGCCAATGTGCAAACTACTGATTTTAAAATCAGACCTAGCTCCCTTCTTTATTTATAGTTAATGAACAAACTTAGCAAGATATGTGATACATGGTATCCAGGACATTTTCAACATAAGCTTTATTAAGCATTATTGTTGTTTAGTCGCTAAGTTGTGTTCAACCCTTAGCAACCCCATGGACTGTAGCACTCCAGGCTTTCCTGTACTTCACCGTCTCCCGGAGTTTGCTCAGACTCGTGTCCATTGAGTCAGTAATGCCATCCGACCATCTCATCTTCTGTCGTCCCCTTCTCCTCCTGCCTTCAATCTTTCCCAGCATCAGGGTCTTTTCAAATGAGACAGTTCTTCCCATCAGGTGGCCAAAGTGTTGGCGTTTCAGCTTCAGCATCAGTTCTTCCAATGAATATTCAGGGTACCATCACTGTATTTTATTTTTCTCTTTTTGTCTTCACACACATTGGTAAATACACATATACATAAATGTACAAATATGTTAATACACTAGACATGCATTTAAAGTAATTTTTGTGTGGGTATTGCCTTGAATTCCACTCAGTCTCAAGAGGGGCGTCCTTATTCCCCTGGTGGACACTGAGTTGAGTTCCTTAATGAGTCCGGAGTTTTCACATTTCAGTGACTACAGTTGCAGGACTTCTGCAGAAACCTGGAAGCCCTGTGCCCACGTGTCTCTCCCTTCTGCTTGCTTCCTGTAGACGCCCCTCTACCTGGTAAACCACGGGGAGACTGGACCAGTCAGATGCAACCGGTGCAAAGCCTACATGTGCCCGTTCATGCAGTTCATCGAAGGAGGGAGGAGGTACCAGTGCGGCTTCTGCAGCTGCGTGAATGACGGTGAGTGGTGCCCGCAGCGGGTCTGAGAGCCGGCTGCTCGCTCGGTGGTTTCCTGCCTGCATCATCATGTCCGTGACCTCTCGGCTCGAGGGCGTGCTCCGGTGGGGGAGCAACGCTGGCCTCCCTGGGCACTCACACCCTTCCTTCGCCCAGCCCCCACCCAGTGCAGGGGACTGACTGACTGAGGCCTCCTCAAAAAGCCCTTTCAAAGCCCCGTGCTGTGGCCTGGGATCTCGGTTCCCAGCCTTGTCTGGAGGACGGGCCCCTGGGAGGTGCCTCGCCCTGCAGCGGCTGTGGCACCTGTTCCGCACACAGTGGGGATACTAGGGCGAGCAGGCTCCGCTGGTTCTCCGCCTTGCCTGCTCTTTCTGAGGAAGGTCTTATTCCATCGCTCATGCTTCACGAAATCTGCAACCAAATCCTACACAACCCTGGGACCTGCACTTCAGGAACCCTGTGAGCACACGCTTCCAAGTGCTTTAGTTTTGGGGGAAGACGTCAGGAGATGGCAGAGGCCTCTCCTGGAGCGTTTTCGGCACGCCTCCACAAGGGCAGCGGATTCCCAGTGTGTTCACTCAAGCCCTCAACTTTCTTCGCACGGTGATCAGAAATCCATCCAGGATCCATCCGCAAAGAGCATCTAGGACCTTTGTTTTCTCTGGGCTCATGCCCAAAGTGTCAGCGCGAAGCCTTAAAAGGCCCTGCCACTTCCTGGTAGAGTAAAAACACACAGAATGCTTGTATTTCTACACCCGAGGGAATGCCTCGGGTGTCCACTCCAAGGAAGCTGCTGTGTTCATTTTCTGATAGGGTTGTTCATATTGTTGTTCAGTTGCTAAGTTGTGTCTGACTCTGCGATCCTATGGACTGCAGCACGCCAGACTTCCCTGTCCTTCACTGTCTCCTTGAGTTTGCCCAAACTTATGTCCGCTGAGTCAGTGATCCCATCCAACCATCTCATCCTCTGTCACCCCCTTCTATTGCCTTCAATCTTTCCCAGCATCAGGGTCTTTTCCAGTGAGTCTGCTTTTCACATTAGGTGGCCACAGTATTAGAGCTTAAGCATCAGTCCTTCCAAAGAATACTCAGGGTTGATTTCCTTTAGGACTGACTGGTTTCATCTGCTTGCTGTCTGAGGGATTCTCAGGAGTCTTCTTCAACATCAAGTTCAAAAGCATAAATTCTTTGGCACTCAGCTTTCTTTATGGTCCAACTCTCACATCCATACATAACTACTGGAAAAACCATAGCTTTGACTATATGGACCTTTGTCAGCAAAAATACGAGATTCCAGTATTTGTTCCTGCAAGAAAGCCAGGCCCCCTTAGATGTACATCAGTACCTGCATTCTTCATTTAGGTTTAGAGAAGGCAAAGGCTTGTTAGAACCTTGCAGGCATGGTCAAACGGTTTTGCTCTGTTTTCCTTCAAAATGTCAGGGATTCTCTCTCAGTCGGAAGAACCTGAAGCCAAAAACGCAGGAAGACGAGTGTCACATGGCCGCATGTAATTTATGGGTGAACTGGAATCTGGTTTATAAAACATGGCTGCTGCTGCTGCTAAGTCGCTTCAGTCGTGTCCGACTCTGCGATCCCATGGGCGGCAGCCCAACAGGCTCCCCCATCCCTGGGACTCTCCAGGCAAGAACACTGGAGTGGGGTGCCATTGCCCTCTCCAATGCAGGAAAGAGAAAAGTGAAAGTAAGTCGCTCAGTCGTGTCTGACTCTTAGCGACCCCATGGACTGCAGCCCACCAGGCTCCGCCATCCCTGGGATTTTCCAGGCAAGAGTACTGGAGTGGGGTGCCATTGCCTTCTCCGATAAAACATGGCAGATAATATTAAATGCTAACAAATATAAAGCTAATTGACTTTAAGGGGAGTTTTCTTTTTTCACCAATTACATGTAGATGTGTGAATAAAAATAAATTCTAGAAAGTGTATAGAAAGTACCACCCATACATCCTGGAACAGCTGGTGGCTCATTATCCATCTCATCTATTCTTACTTGGAAAATTCCATGGATAGAGGAGCCTGACAGGCTGCAGTCCACGGGGTTTCAAAAGAGTCAGACACGACTAAGTGAGCGTGCTAAGCATAACAGAAGAGCAGTTTAAGGCCGTCATAGCCTTCTTAGCTCAGCTGAGACTGTCAGCTTCCCACTGCCACAATCCTTTCAAAACACTGAATTTCCAAGTTCAGAGATCCCTATGTACAAGTGAATCTTATAAAACTTGTTTAAAAAGAAATGGCCACAATATAGTAAGAAAATAGGGAAAAAAAAAAAAAAAAAGCAAGCCTTAGTGACTATTTTCTTATGTCCGAACTAAGAAAACAGTCCTGTTGTAACCCATGTGCTAGTGATAGTGAAAGTCACTCAGTCGTGTCCGACTCTTTGTGACCCCATGGACTATACAGTTCCTGGAATCCTCCAGGCCAGAATACTGGAGTGGGTAGCCCTTCCCTTCTCCAGGGGATCTTCCCAACCCAGGGATCAAACCCAGGTCTCCTGTACTGCAGGCGGATTCTTTACCAGCTGAGCCACCAGGGGAGCCCAACCCATGTGCTAGTTCATAACTAAAAATAAACAGTACTGAGCTATTGGTTTTAAAACAAGTCATTAGTTACATGGTTTTACAAATGAAAATGTTGTTCTTTATGAAATGCTTAAAACCAGAGCATAGCTAGTTATTCTAAGTACTCCTGTTGTCAGTGGTTTAACAGTCAGCCCCGTTCTTCTCGAGGCAGTAGAGTTCGTTTGCACAGAGATACCAGGCCATATTTGTCCAAGAGTTCAGTGTGTGAGTCATAAGTGTTCCTGTCCTATTGGATGACTTCCAGGGCTTTGCCAGAACTAACCTTCTTAGACATTTGAATCAAATTAAGAGTTCCTCAGCTGAGATCTCATGGTGTAGTCTTTCCCTAATACAGTAATCGTCTCCACTCCGAAGCCCAGATATTAAAGATTACCATGCAAACTCCCCATGGCTGAAGATATCTCTGATTGAAAGATAATAAACATTAGAGCTAATAGTATAGTCCAAATAACCAATGTATATTTGCTGGGGTATTGAAAACTTAAATAGCTTGAAAAGTTAGAATTCCTTTAAGAAAAGGTAATTAAATAGGGAGAATTAACTTTTGGTCGTGATGATTTAAAAACTTCTGTGCTTTTATCTGCTGTTTCTCAGTAATGATCCTGACCATTAATGTCTTTGTCATCAGTAACTTGCAGAAGGGTCAGGAAGATATTTTGGAAAACCGTCATTCTTTCCAAGACTGGAAAGAAAGACTAGTGGATTTTTAGAATATGCTACATTCCAGCTTTATAATGCTTTTTTTCCCTCATACCAACTCCTTTCCTCCCATAATAAACTTTGAGAACTTACTAAATTGTCTGTGTTGTAAAAACAAAAGATTCCCTTTCCTATTTTGTTTTTATTAGTTCCACCATTCTATTTCCAACATCTGGACCACATCGGAAGAAGACTGGACCACTATGAGAAGCCAGAGTTATCTCTAGGATCGTATGAATATGTTGCTACTTTGGATTACTGCAGGGTAAGTGCTCCCAGGACTTCCAGTGTTTATATATGGATATCAGATACAAGTGAATAACTTTCATGTTTAATGAACTGACTCTTAATTCACAACAAAAGCATTTGAGTGGTGCCATGGGGAAGTAGAAATCCCTAAGACACAGATCAAGCCGTCTAGGCCGTTAATGTGATTAAATAGCCAGCTCATCCACTGCAATGACAGGAAGAAAAAAAAAAAAATTTCATTTTTATGTCCCTTTAAGAGAGAATATGCTAGGTTCTTAATGCAGCAGTTCCCTACAGCACCTCTGCCCTATTCGTTTTCTCAGTCATCCCCCAAGAATCTCCCTTCTCAGGCTGAAGGTCAGCCAGTACGGTCAGCAAGACTATTGACGTGTTTCTCTGGCTCTCTCCTCTACTCCTGCTGGCACCACAGTAAGTTAGGCTCTCAGAGTCGCCCTTAGATTATTTCAGCAGCCCAGGATCCTGTCCTCTGGCTTCCTTGCTTTAAAATGTAACTGTGAGACTCCTCCTACTGCCTCAATCTAAAAAGTTAAATTCTAAAGTTTGTTTCCTCATAAGACCATTAGCTCCCACCTCAGCTGCATCTTCAATTGTACAAAACTCTGGCTCCCATACTCTGAAAGGATCACTCCTCTGCTCAACTCCATGCTTGAATCTAAAATGTTCTTTTGCCTGACTGCATTTTCATCCTCCTGTTACAGCTCTACACATCCCAACCTGCAAATTCCTACTTATTCTCTAATCTCTGGCTGAAATTTTATTTTATGTGAATGTCTCTCTGACTTCATCGTGGTTGTTATTTACTAAATGTGCTGATTTGTCTTCCACATAATTTGGTCCATGTATCAATTTTAGCAGTTATCCCCATAGAATTGAAATCTTCCTCTGTTTTCCCTCTTCCTAGATTCTGATATCATTGGCAACAAGAATCTTATCCTCCCTATTTTTTTTTTTTAATATATTGGCTTTTTTGAATTTGATTGATTTCTGGCTGCGCCGAGTCGTCGTTGCTCCCAGGGCGGTCTCTAGTTGCGGCGAGTGGACGCCACTCTCTGGCTGGGATGTGAGGGCTCCTCACCGTGCTGGCTTCTCTGCCGCGGAGCCCAGGCTCCGGGCGCGTGAGCTGCGGTGATTGCGGCGCACGGGTTTAGTCGCTTGGTGGCGTGTGGGATCCTCCCAGACCAGGGATGGAGCCCAGGTCCCTGCCCTGGCAGGTGGGTTCTTAACCCCCGGACCTCCAGGTAGGCCGTGTCCTAGCTGTCCTTACGGCAGCTACCGCTGTTCCTGCCGCAGGGCAGGCAGCTGATCAGTGCACGCGGACGGGTGGGCGAGTGAGTCGGTGGACGAGGAGAGGAATTGGCCAGTGTGTCCCTACTCCCAGGGCCAGCTGTTGCCCTTCTCCAACCTGCTAGTGGTAGTGACATCATTATGGGTATCTGGCAGGTCTTTAAAATTCTTTTGTGGTTTGAAAACATCTTCCTGGATGTCACTTCAAGTTTCAGCTTGCATCTGAAGTGCTATGTGTAGACTTGAAGAAACAGAGTCAATCAATCTGACTTACTTCCCCTTCCAAAAATGAGTGCTCCCGAGGGCCCAGTCCTCAGGAGACGGCCTCTGACCCAAAGACATCTTCCCTAGATGTTCGCTAGGGGGCCAGCCCATGTTGTGTTGAGTAAAAATTGCAAAGAACATTTTCCTAATTAGAAGTTTTTTCGACTGAGTGAATTTAAAAATGCTTTCCGATTAATATGCCTTTTTCATTTATTTTAGTGTGTTATATGAGTTTTTCACACATGACATAAACCTAGTTATCAAAGAAGGGTTCATGCTCTATTAGTTTTAAGTGTAACACTGGAACATATTTAGGGGAAACGTGAAAACATTTTTTGGTACAAATGATTTATTTCACACGAAAAAGATGTCCTAGAGTACCAGTTGCTTTTGGACAGCTTATTTGTCCTTTAACTGTTACGGACTGAAGGAAAAGGGTTAGGCACAACAGAAACATTTGAAGTTCTAATTAAATATAATAGAGCTATTGTAACCTAGTAACAGAAAATTTATTCACTGATCTTTGCAGCTGGAGTATAAATCTAACTATGCTCCGAGTTTCCAGTTCTCTGCCAAAAAGGCTATATTATCTTGATTTTCTGCTTTTTTAGTAGAAACCTAGGCAGGGAGTCAAATCTATTTCTGGGAACAAAAGTCTCAGTATCTTCAAACTCTGCTATGTGGAAATGCTCCAGACATCTCATTAATGGGAAATCTCACACAGCGGGCAAGGAACCAAATAAAAACTGTACATTTCGAAGGGTTTTTTAAAATAAGCTTAATGTTCCTTTTATTATTCCAAATAAGGTTCATAATAAAAAGATACTGTTAATATCTTAAATTTTAATTATAACTTAAAATGTAAATGAAGTATAATAAGGAATTGCCTTAGGGATTTGGATGATGAAATCATCCAAATTTGTATGAGCGTATTTAATTTGTATGTGACTTCCCTGGCAGTTCAGTGGTTAAGACTTCGCCTTCCAATGCAGGAGGTGTGAGTCAGTTCCTGGTAAGGGGGCTAAAGATTCTACATGCCTCACAGCCCAAAATCAAAACATAAAAAAAACAGAAGCAATATTGCAACAAAGTTAATAAAGATGTTTAAAAAATGGTCCACGTTTAAAAAAAAATCTTTAATTTGTATGTCTATTTTTTAACACCTACAAACTTAAAAGAGAATTACAAAATCACATTTTTACTATTCATTTGAGTTTATCTTAATGCCAACTTTTGATAATAAAATCAACTCATGAGCATTCACTGTGAGTGATGTTCTGTGCTAAGTGCTTTTCTCTGTATTGTATCATGTAGTTCTCCCAGTGAACTCACGTAGTTAGTTACCACCATGATGTGGGGAAACTGAGGCTTAGAGACCTTAGGTGCCAACCTCAGGCCATACATATAGAAAATGACGGGGCCAGATCAGAAACCACGTCTGTGTGACCACACAGCCCCTGTTCCCTGTCTGTGGATATGTTGATGTGTGTTTGCAAAATCACCGTATAGTTTTCCTAGAAAAAGACCCAGCTCTGTCTCATAACTGGAAGATTTTTACCTCGAAGTTTACGGAATATATCTATCTATGCATATAGTATACCTGAAAGGTAAACTTTCATTCCAAACTAGTCGTATTTTTTTTTTTTAATGTAGTTTCTCTATTTAATTTTGGTTCACTTTGACATCTGTTTTATACGTAGTATGTCCAAGGCTCATTGGTTGTAATTCCAAAACTAGCAAGGATATGAACCCAATCTTAGTCCTTCCCATGCATAGAGACCTGATAAGAAAAGTACATAATTATAAATGCAAATGGAAATGCTACAAGAGTAGAATAATCGGAGTGCTGTGAGAAAACAGATGAGCAATCATTTCTGATTGGGAGAGGATTGAAGAAGGGCTTTAGACAGTAAGTGCCATTTGAGCAGAGGATGGACATGTGAAAATGGAAGGGGAAGCTAAGTGGTGAGCAGAAGCAGCTTCTCAGGGGTATGTGCAGATCACTCCAGGTCCTTTGGGCAGCCCACTCCAGCACTCTTGCTGGGAGAATCCCATGGACAGAGGAGCCTGGCAGGCCACAGTCCATAGGGTCACACATAGTCCATGCGACTGAAGCGAGTTAGCACTTTCGGGGGTGAGGTGGGCTTTGTAGATGAACAGTGGGGCCCTGGTTAGAGGGACTAGAAAATTGGAGAGTGTATTCCTCTTTCCCCCAAAACACAGTCACATTCAAATATTTTTAAAAAAACACTGTGCCAAACAAAATAGTTTTTCCCGCCAAGGAAATATTTTTCTTGGCCCAGGCCCACTAGGTTGTGACTTCTGGATAGAAAATGTTTTGAAAATGGCAAACACTTAAATTGGAGGAATGTGTTTTGGGGCATGATAGGAAGTAAAGCTGGGAAGTTGTTTTGAGACCAGACCATCCTTTTATGTTTCACTAGGCTTGGCATAGCTTTGATCTCTTAGGCTGATTTGCTGAATGAGTATTATGGAGAGTTTCCAATGCCAGGCCATTGAAGAATTTTGTGAATTCAGTAGGCCGTGAGGACAGTCAAAGGCTGAGAGGGAACTGTTGCTGTTAACCCACCCACCCATCTACGCCTCCTTCAAGTGTCGCGCAGCACTGAGCATCCTTCTGACCTGGCTCTGTGTCCAGCTGGGGGCTCGGTAGGCTGCCTGTCCTCAGAGCAGCAGCACTGGGGTCTGTATTATGCCTTGGGTACTTTATTCTGACAGCAGTCCATGTCCTGAGAGGAGGGAGATTGGTGAATGTAGTAGTTAACCAGTTAACATGCAAGAGAGAATGAGGGTCATTTAGCAATCCCTCAGGAAAAGAAAAAAAGAAATTAAAAATTGAATTGCCAAATGGTCCAGCAATTGCACTTCTGGGTAAATTCCCAAAATAATTGAAAAGAGAGTCTCAGAGAGAGATCTGTACATCTGTGTTCATAACAGCATTAGTCACAATAGCCAGAAGGTGGAAGCAACCCAGGTATCCATAGATGGATGAATGGATGAACGAAACGTGGTATGTATATACCATGCAGTATTAGTGAGCCTGAGAGACGAAGGGAATCCTGACACACGCTTCAGCATGGATGAGTGTTTAGGACGTTATGAGAAGCCAGTCGCATAAATGACAAATACTGTAGGATTTTACTTATATGAATTACCTAGAGTAGTTCAATTCATAGAGACAGAAATGAGGACAGCGGTTCACAGGGACTGGGGCGGGGGGATGGTAAATGGTTGAAAATGGGTATGAAGTTTCCATTTTGCGTGCTAGAGACGGATAGTGGTAACAGTTGCACAACAACGTGAGTGTGCTTGATAGCACAGAATTTACACTTAAAAATGGTGGCTGTTCTTGCTTAGTCGCTAAGCTGTGTCCAACTCTTTTGTGACTCCATCGACTGTGCTCTGCCAGGCTCCTCTGTCCATGGAATTTTCCAGGCAAGAATACTGGAGTGGGGTGCCATTTCCTGCTCCAGGGAATCTTCCCCACCCAGGAATCAAACCCAAGTCTCCAGTGTCTCCTGCACTAGCGGGCAGATTCTTTACCATGGAGCCACCAAGGAAGCCCAGATGGTTAAGATGGTAGATTGTTTTCTGTGTTTCACCACTATTGAAAATCATTTTAAAAGGAAAGAAAATGAGGGTCCAAGTTTGGTTACTGGAACTAGAAGGAGCCACAGAGGCTTCACAGTTCGCTCCGTGTGGCTGGTAAGGGAGGTGGATGGTTCCAGAGAGAGAGAGGGATGTAAAGCCTGGATTGTTTGAGAGGATCATGCTTTCTGTAAGTTCCTTATGGAAGACTAGCGGGAGTGGGAGAAGTGTTGTCTACACTTCTGAGTGTAAGGTGCTGGTGGGGCCTTGCCATGGAGGCATGCTGTGCTGTAGTTGACCGGAATGCTGGCTGGGAGCTCAGGAAACAGGCCCTGCGGAGGGAACCTGAGGAGTCACCGATAGAGAGGTGCTGCTTAAAAATGAGCAAATGAGATTCTCTGCTGGAGCATGTGGTAGGGAGAGCGAGGAAGGTGTCCTTTGGAAGAGGTAAGAGAGTGAGAACCAGAGGAGGAGATCAGACAAGTGGGAGGGGAAATGACACCTTGTGCCTCGGCAGCTGAAAAAGGGAAAGTGGCCTGCCAGGCCGAAAGCTGCAGAGATGGAGATTGAGGAGGAGAGCTGGGTTTTATCTCAGATCACTGTAGTTTGCAGCCAGGAGGTTGTGAGCTTCAAGAGAGCAGTTTTAGTAAGATGATCCAGTAAACCAGCTTATAGAGTTCATCCACTGCTAGGCTTGGCTGGACAGAGCCCGTTGGGGTGCCTGGGTGGAGTGGTGGCTGAAGGCAGCCAGTGATAGGACCAGTACAGGTGTTAAGGCCCAAGATGAGACGCTTCCCAGTGGCTAAGAGGCGGGTGAGGTAAAACATGTGAAAGAAGCATTTTGAAAGAATAAATCAATGGAACTTGATGGAAAGACAAGGAAGCGTCACATCTAATTTCACATTTCCAAGCCTTTGGGTTGATGTGCAGTGATGTTATTGATAGAGCTGTCGGAAGGCAATGTTCCTTAAGGGAATGATGTATTAGTTTTGTGTAGGTGGCTCAGATGGTAAAGAATCTGCCTGCAATGTGGGAGACTGGGTTTGATCCCTGGATTGGGAAGATCCCCTGAAGAAGAGCATGGAAACCCACTCCAGTACTCTTGCCTGGAGAATCCTGTGGACAGAGGAGCCTGGTGGACCACAGTCCACAGAGTCGCAGTCAGACGTGACTGGAGTGTCTAACACACAAAGTGACGAAGATGAAGAAGATGCAGAAAACAAGTTGGAGGGATGCATTACGTAGAAATGTGTAGATTGGAGATAATGGAGGACATTCAGTGGGGAACTGGGGATGCTGAACTTCGGAGAGAAGGTGAAAGTGGAAGGGCACGTTTGGCGTGGTCACAGGTTTTAGTTCAATCAGTGGGAATGACTGTTTTAATTCTGTGTAAATTGGCATAAGCATGTCAGGAATTAGATTATGTGGAAATCGAGAGGTTGGCAATAAAAACTGCTCGCGTAGACAGCAATAGCTATTTTCTTTTTCTGACTTGTTTTATCTGGGGCTGTGCTGAGCCTTGGTTGTGGCGCCAGGCTTTCCCTGGTTTCGGTGAGCGGGCTTCTCTGGTGGACTCTGGGGCTCAGCAGTGGCGCACAGCCTCAGTTGCCCCGAGGCCCGTGGGATCTTCCTCGACCAGGGATGAACTGGTCTCATCTGCACCGCAAGGCAGATTCTTAACCACTCTACAAACAGGGAAGTCCAGGAGAATTCTTATATTTCTCTGTTGGTCTGATTCTGGATGTGGCAAAACTATGAAATAATCAGGTTGGTAGTTTTCAAGTCCTGCAATTTTTTTTCTTTTCTTTTAACAAATGACTTTTATAAGAGAAATGTTACATCTAACCCTATAGTTGGATATAGGACGAATTAGTAAGATAATTGGGAGATATTATCACCTAATTTTATGATTGTAGCAATTAAAATATAATTTAGAACTTTTTCATTTATCCTAAAGTTAAGATTTAATTAGCCTTAATTCTTTATTCTCTAGTGTCACAAAAGACGTTTGCCTGTGGTTCTATTACCTAAATATTTTGTACAATCCAACTGACAAATCCCTTGCTAAGAGCTGTTTGAACACCAGCCAGTAAAGGAACCAAAAGCTACAAAATGTATTTAGTAGCTGCTTTATGTTACAGTGATTATTTCAAGCAGTTAGAAAAAAGATCCAGTATTCAACTTTTTTTTTTTTTACCATAAGTATGTAAGGAAGAGGTAAGTATTTGATAATATAGTATAAATTTTTAAGTATATAATTATATTTTTGTATCTAATTTCATATCTTTAAAGAGCTTATAAAGGAAGAGTTGAACATGATGATATCAAGTTTATGAAGTTTAACTTCAGTTTCAAAAACAAACACTAATTATAGTTTTGTACTGTTGACGGCACAGTTTGCCAGGGCTCCAGACACATTTCTTCCCCTAAGGCAGACAGTTTTAAGCAAGGCCCCCACGAGACTGTACCCACCTTTGGGCAGTTGTGGTCATAATGTCTTCTGAGCCCTGCCAAAGTGAACCTTTTCTGCTGGCTGTCATAATCCTGTCTACTTCCGTAGTGGGACTCAGGTTGCAGCCTGGAAAATAAACAGGCTTTATCTTTTTTATAGTGGCAGAGACTGTTCCAGAAAGTGATTTGATTCCACAGATGTTATATCATAAAAATTAAGGAGAGGTCTGATGACCTCCTAGAGTTCCTGGGGGCTTTAATTTGATTATGAAACGCATGAACTTTATATGTGTGTGATTTGCTTGCTTTCATGTAGAAGAATAAGCCTCCCAACCCACCAGCCTTCATCTTCATGATTGATGTGTCATATAGTAACATCAAGAACGGACTTGTGAAGCTCATATGTGAAGAGCTGAAAACCGTGCTGGAGAAACTTCCAAAGTAAGGGAACTTCCATTCTTTTTGTAACTTACACAGTGTTGCTGAATTAATTTATTGGCCAGAAAACAAGTGCTGAATGGCCCATTGAGATTTTTTTGCTAATGGGGACATTAGATAATTGTTTAAACAGCATCGAATAATCCTTAAAGAGTCAGAGTGCTCTTTTGTACGAAGAAAAAGAAAACTGATAAGAAATAATGCCACAGTAAGCAACATTCAAAACACATTCTAGGGACGTCCCTGCTGGCTCAGTGACTAAGACTCCATGTCCCAGTGCAGGGGGCTCAGGTTCAGCCCCTGGTTAGGGAACTACGTGTCACAGCTAAGTTTGCATGCCGCAACTGGAAAACAAAAAAAAAGCCCTTATGTGTCCCAACAAAGAGCGAAGATCCCGCGTGCTGTCTCTAAGACCTGGTGCAGCCAAAGCAAACAAACAAACGAATAATTCAGCAAAAGCTAATCTTGAAGAAGTACATTCTAAGTTGTAAGGAAGATCCCAGCAGTGTGGTGGGAAAAGCCTTGGCAGTCAGTTTTCCCTTTTCAAAAACTCTGATTTTCCATGGGAAACAGGTGGTTGCTGGTGCGGTAGGTATTTCTAAGGGACGCAGGAAAGCTGACCTGCCCTCTCACGGCAGCCATTGCGGCTCTGTGGCCAAATTTCTCTCTGTCCAACTGGTTCCCTGTCTGGCCCCTCGGCAGCCTTCCTGCCTCTGTGACCTGTGACTTGAGGGCACAGCGTACATCACTTGTCTTGTCATTGCAGGGGGAGTGCATAAAAGGAAAGATGGAAAGTGTTTAGCAAACATAACTATGTTTCATCCTACGCAAACTAGCTTGTTTAGGATTGGAACTAGCATCTAGGAAGGAGACTTGGAGCAGGGAGAAAGCCTTTGTTTATGCGATGGAAGGCATGCTTAAGGAAGAGAAGAGGCTGTGGAAGATGGTCTGAAACCTAGTGTGTGCGCCAGTCTTGATCTCTTCCGCCCCTCCCCACACCCTGAACGTCAGCAGCCTCTGTCCTGGAAGGGCGCTCTGCCTCTGGGCTGGGCTGTCCGCAGCCCCCAGGGCCCCGTGAGTGCTCGGGCGCCCCTCCTCTCTGCTCCACGTGTGGCTGGGGCTGTGGTGCCCGTGAGGGAGGCTCAGCTGAGTGAGCGCTGGTGCCGGACCTCCCAGGAGTCGTTTTGTTTGTATCTGTGAAGCTGAAGTCATCATATTCTCAAGGAGAGGGTTTGGAAAAGCAGTGGGGATGTTTAAAAACACACTGAGGTGATTTCAGACTGAATCTTGCAGTGAAGAAAGAGCTGGAGCAAGGTGAAGACGGGGCACAAAAAAGGCCTTGCTGCCTGCCAACGGTTGTGACGACAGTTTCTGTTACCTCATTCTCAGGGACACTTCACAAGGATGGACTTTCTGCCGAAAATGACGTCTTTGATCACAGACCTCTCACAGGGCCGCTTTAATATACTACCTCTGAATTTCACACTTGAGGAGTGTGAAGGCTACTCTGATTTCTAGAAATAGTCTCTCTCTCCCCTTCTCTCAAACTGCTTCAGATTACTTTCTCACATGACTGTTCACGTGTCTAGTCACTTCACCAGCCCGTGTGCCTTTTCAGCACACTGGTGATACGCAGCTTATAACCTATTGATGTAAGTTATAAAATTACACTATTAGGTGTCATCATAACTTTTATATACCATTGGAGCAGACATGTGACTTTGGCAAAAGATAGGAGAAAAGTACAAATAAAAGATACTGCTGGCTATTCCCTGCCACTTCTCAAATATTTCTCATAAAAGTTCTTATTCAAGCCAAAAGCCTTCTCTTTATCTTTTAAAATGAGCTTCCCTGGTGGTTCAGCTGGTAAAGAATCCACCTTCAATGTGGAAGACCTGGGTTCAGTGTCTGGGCTGGGAAGATGCCCTGGAGACGGGAATGGCTCTCCACTCCAGTATTCTAGTCTGGAGAATTCCATGGACTGTGTAATCCATTGGGTCACAAAGAGTCAGACACGACTGAGCAACCATTCCAGTGCAGGAAATGCAAGAGATGTGGGTTTGATCCCTGGGTTGGGAAGATCCCCTAGAGAAGGAAATGGTACCCCACTCCAGTATTCTTCCCGGAAAATTCCACGGACAGAGGAGTCTGGAGGGCTACAGTCCATGGGGTTGCAAAGAGTCAGACATGACTGAGCACATCTTTTAGGTTAAAACAAATCTATTTTTTCTTTTCTTCCATGAAACCTATTTTGGGCTGTATGTATGTGTGCATGTGTATAACTGTATTTTTGATGGTATGATTGCTGTCAATTTGGTTTAATTCTTTGAATTAAAGCAGGTAACGTGCCAAAGAGCATTTCTAAAGCACACTATAAGTCTTGGTTAATGTCTAAGTCGGGTCTTCCCTGGTGGCTCAGTGGTAAGGAATCTGCCTGCAACACAGGAGACATGGGTTCAATCCCTGGGTCAGGAAGATCCCCTGGAGAAGGGAGTGGCAACCCACTCCAGTGTTCTTGCCTGGGGAATCCTATGGACAGAGGAGCCTGGCGGCTACAGTCCAGGGAATCGCAAGAGTCGCACATGACTTAGCAACTAAATCACCACCGCCACGAATGTCTAAGGTGTGTTTATCTCTCATCTAGTCTTTTGAGAAGGGAAAGCCCATTCCTTACTATTGAACTTTGAATTTGTGTCTTTGGTATGGCCAGGGTGACAGACTTCTCTGTCTGACTTTTCCGGAAAAGGACAGAAAAGATTTGAAGTGTTTTACTTGTTATTCACGCCAAACTCTTGGCTCTCTTTTTGAGTTGTTTGTGTCCAATGCTGGTGTAGCTAATATGTCAAAATGCTTGATTTTGGCATATTCTAGTTCTGCAGGTTACTTGATATCTTTGGTGTTGCTCTGTCAGATTCATTCCATTATAATAGGGGCGAGTGTTGAGGGAAAGGGTCATTAAAAAAGGGAACAAGCCATGTTGTTCTTTGTGATATCGTGTTTATAACTTTACAGAATTTGTATAGAATTAATATGAAGGAGAGACAGATTCCATTTTCTTCTGGATATGGTTTATCAAGGCAGCTATCCTGTTGAAAAAGAAAATTTTAGCATAGTTCTTTGTTTCTCAAATTTAAGAACTGTTCCAGTGAAAACACTACTCCTACTGTTTTGTAATAATGTGAGATGTCCTGATTAGATATTTATAAAAAATGTTCATTAGAATTTAAGTGAACCCTATGAATCCCAGGATACTCTTTTCCCGTCACTAAAAATGTCCAAATCCAATGGGGAATAGCAATCCAGATTCTTCTCTATAATTTTTGTGTCTTTTGCCTTGGCTGACTCCAAGTTAACTATTAAAAGAGAATAAATGCCCTTTATGATTTGCTGGACATTTTTCTCTTCTGTAATTAATACAAGGTTCACTGGGAAATAGGAGCTTAATCAATGGTGTGCTGGAAAACTGCTCTGAAATAAGCAAAGCCTTTATTTGCATTGTTTGCTCATTCCTGTAGTGTAAATACTTCCAGGAGGCTGATTTTAAGCTACCAACGCAACATCACTCACCTGGAGTTGGGAAAAGATACAATCAGTTTATCAGTCAGGGCTCTAACCTGCCATCCCAAACACGTGTTTCATCATCATGACAATCGTCTTCAACAAGA
Organism: Aepyceros melampus; assembly: GCA_006408695.1. Classification (NCBI taxonomy): domain Eukaryota; kingdom Metazoa; phylum Chordata; class Mammalia; order Artiodactyla; family Bovidae; genus Aepyceros; species Aepyceros melampus. The sequence continues at coordinate 232,374 of SJXQ01005449.1, forward strand.
CCTCTAATTCCCCACATTGTGCTAGACCCTCAGAGCAGAGAGCATAAGCCTTGAGCCCTGACCTTTATTGGTTTATAGTCAGGGATTTGGGAAATGTTAACTGAAAGACACTATCCACCAAGAACCAACTGGAAGGAGTTATAGGAAGTTAGGAAAAGGAAATAAGTTCTGGTTGGTGGCATCAGGGGAAGTTTCACAGAGGAGGACTTGTGCTTGGCCTTGAGGAATAAGAGTCTAACGAAAAGGGAAAGAAGAGGGGAACGTGGACGCCGTATGCTATAGTCATGGTTGCCTGAGGTCATACAGTTTAGGGTGTGGAGGGGATGTGTGTGTGTAAGAGAGTCTGTGTATGTGTAGTTACAAAAGGCAAGGATTGCCATTTCTAAAAATGTTGCCAGAGTCCAGAATACAAACATTTACCAAGTGCTTCTGGAAGAGAGTATAAGGATCTATTTAAACTGTCCCCTCATTTATCAAGGCCACAGTGAAGAGCAAATGCCGAAAGCAAAGTAAACAGAAAAATAGAAGAGGATTTAAAGTCAAGGGTCAGCCTGTACTCTGCTGAAACATCAAGGAAACTGGAATGTCGATGGTGGGACCAGCTGCTGGAACTTCACATCATTCCATTTCCCTTTCTCTTGTACTCAAGTAACTCTTTAGTGAAGTGAAGTCGCTCAGTCGTATCCAACTCTTTGCGACCCCATGGACTGTAGCCTACTTCCTCCATCTATGGGATTTTCCAGGCAACAGTACTGCAGTGGGTTGCCATTTCCTTCTCCAGGGGATCTTCCAGACCCAGGGATTGAACCCAGGTCTCCTGCATTGTAGACAGACATTTTACCGTCTGAGCCACCAGGGAAGTCTTCAGGCTATGTGCAAAGTTTGGAAACCGAGCTGTTCTTTTTCAAAAAAGCTGCTCCCTGAGCAGGGTAAGTTTTACTGAAATCTAAGGGTCAGAGAAAGTGGCATCCGTGTTCTGTAGCTCTCACACCGTCCCTGAGCACCGTATTATGTCCACTGCTGATTATTAGTAAGAGCATCAGTGGTGTCCAGGTGTGTTATTTTAGAAAGGGGTGAGGAAGCAGGAGGGGGAGGGAGAAAGAAAAAAACTGGAGTCCAGACCTCTCAACTCTGAATTTACTCAGTACAGACTTGAGTGAGAAGATTCATACCTATATACTCCTTTCAGGAAGAGTAGAGCCTTGTCCTGGAATTCTGCAAAATTTTAAACTCTCTGTTGCAATTGTGTAGTCTGTACTGCTTTTACTGTTTGGTTGTGAGTATCACGAACGGTTCCCTAGTAATTTCATCGTCGGTCCGTATGTGTGCTTGTTTTATGTGTTTGCTCTGTATGTTTGTTTATATGGCATGGTGGGTTAGTCGCCAAGTCATGTCCGACTCTTGTGACCCTATGGACTGTAGCCCTCCAGTCTTCTCTGTCCGTGGGATTCTCCAGGCAGGAATAGTGGAGCGAATTGCCATTTCCTTCTCCATTTTATGGTATATAACTTTCAAAATCTAGCCCATCTCCTATTGAGTCTTGAGAATGGGTAAGACGAGTCACAGGGGAGAAGCAGGACCTTGCTTGATAAAATAGCTGTCCTGTTTGTCATCTGAACGTGTGTTTCTCTTCAGATATGCCATCTGTTACTCTGACCTTCTGGTGACTTCTGAGAGCTTTGTTTATAAAGAATGTAATAAGCCTAGCTTGTTTATGGTGGTGGGGGTGGAATACTTTGTAATTGCTATGGCTTGAGAATACATATGTTAGAAAAACACAAATTCATAATATTTTTTTTAACCTAGATTTTTGAGAATTTTTTTTCTTTATCAACTTACTTAGTTTTGAAATATCTCCCACCCCACCACTGTGACTCAGTATTATCTACCTCTGGTAAATGATAACAAAACTTTAAACATATCTTCCATATATTTTATGGAATTCCTTACTGAATTTAATTCAAATTCCTTACTGAATTTCTCATGGAAACCTCTCTCTCATGAATTTATGAAAGAACCTCAAACTTTCCCCCCCCACTCTCACAGGGAAGATCAAGAAGAAACTTCTGCAGTTCGAGTTGGTTTTATCACATATAACAAAGTTCTGCATTTCTTCAACGTAAAGAGTAACTTGGCCCAGCCTCAGATGATGGTGGTGACCGACGTTAGCGAGGTCTTTGTCCCTCTGTTGGATGGTTTCCTTGTCAACTATCAAGAATCTCAATCTGTGATTCACAAGCAAGACCAAGTGCTTTATAATTTAGACCCAGACCACTTGTCTGTTCGTTCATGTCTTCATTCAATCACATATGTTTTGTTTTGTCATTAACAAGGGGGTTTTAACACATGGTTTATAAAACTCTGTGTTAGGTCTGTCTCCTCTCAGTGCAGACCAGTATCTAAAATGAGGAATGTTCTAGGACTCACACTCAGCCCTGTCCATCCCTTCTCTTTGCTGGAAAGGCAGCCCAGGAGTAATCTCCTCTGCGTGGATGAGCATTTTCACTGATGATGTAGCCACTGTTCTATAATTCAGAGTCAAGGAGATCAGAAATGTGGTAAACAGAAAAGTGACAGTTATAAAGAGCATGATTTTTGTAAATTTTCCAACCAAATCATGAATTTTGGCGCCAGACCATGCAGGGATATCATTCCCTGAGGGAGGGACCTGTGATATTCACCCACAGGTGTTCAGTGTAAAATAAACACCACATGTATTTAGCCTTGATGTGTTCGTGAGTTACTTCTTAATGTTTGTTATAAATATGCAAAGTATTTAAAGCCTCTTGCGCGTTAATTTCTTACAGTTTATTGGATCAGATTCCAGAGATGTTTGCAGACTCTAATGAAAACGAGACCGTCTTTGCCCCTGTCATCCAGGCTGGCATGGAAGCCCTGAAGGTGAGCAGAAGCCACTTTTGGTTGGTAGTAAATAAACTTTAAAAATGACACACACATGGGAAGGTTCACCCATGAAACAAAATACAGCCTTCATTAAAACATGCAGCTTGCTGGAGGCTGTTCCCCACTTCCCCGCAAATCTCAGGCGGAAATGGCCAGACCACAACTCACCCCCAGCGTTTACATTCCAGCGCTGTTAGCATCCAAGCAGCTGATTCTGTCGGGTTTCCAGTTTAGCTCCTCCCTTTGGCTTTCATATGAACTTTATGTGATCTATTTTTAAATTATTGCAACAACATCTGAACTACCAGATATGAAGAGAAAACCCCCCATTTCTCTCCTTCCTGGGGGTTTTCCAACATGCGGGGCAAAGTCGCGACAGTCAGTGACAGAAGCAAATGCTGCTGGGCCGTCCCGAATGCAGCGGGTGTGGGGTTGGCGTGACTCTGCTTGGTAGGCTGGGCCCAAGTGACTCTGGTCATTGTCGTGGTAATAAAGGCAGTGATTTTAGGAAGGCGGAATCGTTGGAAAGGGCTTCACTCTTAATCATTATTACCTTAGCACAGGAGTCACCTTTGGCCTAAACAGCTGGTTCCTAAAATTGGTTTTTTAATCTTATTAGTACAGTTACACTTAAATTAATTTTTAAGATAAAATTGCTAGCAATAATAACAACCCTACAGAATTAAGTTTATGAACTACTTCCACGTAAGTTTTGTGTCCAGACGTTTTAGTCTGGTTCCAGTATAGATGCTTGCCTGGGTTTTTTGACCTTCAGAGTATTTACTGATGAGATCAAAGACCACAGATGTCCCTCAAAAAGCCTCAATACATGTTAATTTAATGTAAAGTTAAAGATAAATTTTACATCTGAAAGCGATTTGGAGATGTTAAGTTTCATCCCGTGGAAGCCAGCAGTGATCATTGTTTGGGCTACAGAAAGACTTTAGAAATTCCTATCTTATTCCACACTGCTAAAGACAATGGCACCCCACTCCAGTACTCTTGCCTGGAAAATTCCGTGGATGGAGGGGCCTGGTGGGCTGCAGTCCATGGGGTCGCTGAGAGTTGGACACAATTCAGTGACTTCACTTTCACTTTTCACTTTCATGCATTGGAGAAGGAAATGGCAACCCACTCCAGTGTTTTTGCCTGGAGAATCCCAGGGATGGCAGAGCCTGGTGGGCTGCCATCTATGGGGTCGCACAGAGTCAGACACGACTGAAGCGACTTAGCAGCAGCAGCAGCTAAAGACAAACATCTCTTTCAGTTTGAAAGTTCTGCAGTTGTTGCTATTCTGTCCTCCAAAAAGGTGTCTAGAAATTCATATGTAAATTTCCTGATGTGTGATAAGGTATACATGATGCTACAGGTGTTTCTACCCTAAGAGTTCGTCCTGGGAGTAATAGTGTATTCACGTGCACATGCCTGAGAGGAAAGATGAGTGAATTGCAAGCCAGTAAATCATTAGTTAAGACAGCAGAGTGGCTCTTCTTTAGTTGCTAGTAAATAAAGTTTTTAAAAAGACAGGCGTGCACACACACAGGAAGTTTCATCCATAAAAGAAAATACAGGCTTCATTAAAATGTGCATACAGAATCCCAGCTCAACCCCATGTATCATTTCTAAAAGGGAGCGATACTGTCTTGTCACAGTGGGTTCCACATCGGCAGTCCACAGGTGGTCTAGAGGCTGCTAAGCATCCTAGAAAGAAGAAATGTAGGAAGCAGTTTGTGTGCGTGCTTTCCATGTGTCCAGAGAGTGGTGTATGATAGCTGACGGAGAAGCACTGTGTTCTCTGAGCAGCGTGCTCTTGGAGGTCACTCAGCACCACGCTGACTGCACCGTCAGTGTTCTCAGCTGCCTGTCCTTTAGCAGGGGCCAGCTCATTTCAGCTCACCTCCTTCTTAGTTTTATATTATACTTGCAGCTTTAATGTTAGAGTAACATATGCCTTTCCACTGACGTTTAAAGAGAAGAAACGAACATCTAAATATAACTAATCAGAAGTCAGAGTTAACAAGTGCACTATTCTTACAAAGTGGAATGAGCTCCTTTTGGAGAAGGTAAAGAGCTGTCTTTCTATGAAGATGAGGAGCTGCCTTTACAAAACGACAGAGTTGGACACGCGGTCGTTGGCGGTTACTGCCCCATGCCTGCTGGCAGGTTGTCTCCCAGCCGCAGCCCTGAAACGGATTCCGCAGCTGCAGAAGGACCAGGAGGCAGCCACGCCCCACCTCATGTCAGTGCAGTCACGTGTTTAAAGGACAAGTACTTTTAAAAACTACAGCTTTTTGGCCCCACTTGCAGAGATCCTGATTCATCAGCTCCACAGTTTACTGATTATCTGTATTTAGGAACCACCAGCATCAAGAATTGCTACTCATTCTGCAATCTCTCAGAATATCTCACATTAAGTTAGCTCCCCAGGAAATTGCATACTGATCCTCCCAACTTCACATTACACTTGGACTAAGAATGCTTTTGATTGAACTATGATTTAATGTCTCATTCTGTGCTTTTATTTATTTTTAATTTATGTATTCAGCTGTTCTAGGTCTCTGTTGCCCTAGTTGCAGTGAGCAGGGCCGACTCTCACTGCGGTGTGCAGGCCTCTCATTGTAGTCGCCGACCCCGGGTTCCGCTGACTGTGGCTCATGGGCTCCAGAGCACAGGCTCAGCGGCCGTGGAACGCAGGCTTAGTTGCTCCGCAACATGTGAAGATATTCCTGGGCCAGGAATCGAACCTGTGTCTCCTATATTAACAGGCAGATTCTTTACCACTGAGACACCAGGGAAGCTCTTCTATGCTTTAAACTAATAGTTAAATTAAGAAAGAACACAACGAAGAAAGTTTCTTTCTTGTATAGAGCATTAAGTGGAGACATTATTCAATCTCTAATGTGTAGAAAAGATTCACTGGAGAAGGCAATGGCACCCCACTCCAGTACTTTTGCCTGGAAAATCCCATGGATGGAGGAGCCTGGTAGGCTGCAGTTCATGAGGTCGCTGAGGGTCGGACACGACAGAGCGACTTCACTTTCACTGTTCACTTTCATGCATTGGAGAAGGAAATGGCAACCCACTCCAGTGTTCTTGCCTGGAGAATCCCAGGGACAGGGGAGCCTGGTGGGCTGCCGTCTATGGGGTCACACAGAGTCAGACGCAACTGAAGCAACTTAGCAGCAGCAGCAGCTGGTTTCCTAGAGTCAGTTGTGATAAGCATTCTAATTCATAGTTTTAGTCTTAACCACAATAAAAAATACTACTACTACTTGAGGTGATGTTCTGGTTTCCCTGACCTTTCTACTGATTTCTACATTTGCCTTAGTAATTCTGTTATTATGTGCCTTTAACTGTCTGTTTCCTCAAAAGTTTTTTTTATAAGTAGATTATTGCTATAAATAGCAAATTAATGGAAAATGTTTCTTTGCATCTCCTAGGAAGATTCCAGGTGATTATAATTTGTTGTATAAGAGCAGAAACTACTGTAGTACAGTTGGAGCTTGTCTGTGGGTTATACTTTCTGCCTCAAGCAACTTTATCAGGTTTGGATGAAGCAAAAACAGGATAAATGTGTTGTGTGTTTGTGTAAAAGTGTGAAAATGTCTGATGTGTGTATGATAGTTCATCTGCCTCTGACAGTCATATTATCTCATCATCTTTCAGGGCCTGTGTGGCTAAAAATCAGTCAGACTTAAATTTGTATATACGTATACAAGGGTACTAAAATTCTTGCCTGAAGTCATTATCAGGCTGAAGGCTAACAGCTTTGAGAATCTGCAGGGTAGTATCTAAATACTGAAGGGACCACATCATCCATTCACTTGTTCTTTCAGTCTACACAGATTGACTGACTGCCTGTGTTTTATGAGACAGTGTTAGGACTACTGTCCCTGTTTCTAAGTGGCTTACAGTGTGTAGAAGAGATGTAACTCCGTAATACAGGACATGATGTTTATTCCTGATATTCCCCAAAAAGGGGTGTGGGGCAGGAGAGCAAAGAGGACCTCTAGAGCGTCCAGGTCTGTGGCAGTTCAGAACAGCTCAGCGTATTCTGCCCAGGAGGCCAGAGCCCGGAGTCTCATCCCCCTGGATAGGAGGAGAAGCTGAAAGGACAGCAAAGTGCGCCGTTTGTTATTTGTGTCCGAGTGGAGACGCTGTAGAACCAGACTCCCCCACTGGAATTATAGCTTTACCTTCTATCAGATAGATGCCAAGTCAAAGCTATATATAATTAGTTGTAATAAACTTTTTGAAGCAAAGACGGAAGACAGAAATGGACATAAAACATGCGCAGATTTGTCACGAAGATAAAAAGGGGCTTGCTGGAACGTTCTCACCCACACATTCTCCAGCTGAAGGTTTCAGTTCTGTTTTGTGTTCTACACGCTTCCGTGTCGACAGCCCCTTGCACTTTTAGTGTCTTTTTTTTAAATATATATAGTCTTTAAAATCTGCACCTATTTTAAAATCTGACACTCATAACCCAACTGTATGTGAATTGCTGGCATTGTCTTTCAAGCTGGCCTCAGAACAGTTTTCTGAGTTAGCTTTCACTTTCCCATAAAACGAGATAAACGGAGTTTGCCAAAAAGTTGGAGGAAAATGGCCTTTAGCAGTTATGCTTCAAATACATCGTTAGATGTGCGGAGTTCATCTCTCAGTCGTCTTCGTAAATGCTTCAACTTGGTTTCAAGATGCTGTGTCACCACCTTCCCTCCACAGGAATTCATGGGGCACCTGTAGGGTGAGGGGCCAGACGGGAGGCGGGCGCAGGGAGGGTGCTGTGGTGAGGGAAACACACAGGAGGAAAGCCACAGCCCTGCCTTCTGTGTGGACCAGAGATCCTGGAAGACAGCAGAATACATAAGGTGTCATGAATTCTAGAAAAGCCTCATCTACAAAGCAGAGTAGGGGCAGAGAGGTAGAGGCAAGCAGCTCTGCCGAGGGCGATGAAAACGCCTCTCTCGGAAGAAAGGATGCTGGAGCTGAGTTTTGAACAGTGGGTTCTCCAGGTCAGCCCTCCTCAACCTTTCTCCATCATAATGAGAAAGATAATGTCACTCGTCTAATCGTGTATGATACCTTCATGTGGGCACAACCAGATTCTGGTAGAAACATAACATTTTGTAGGGACATAAAGTGTATGAAGCCATAGGAGCTCGCTCTTTTATTGCTACCTATCAAAGATTTTTGTGCTGGAAGAAGCACAAGCTGGAATCAAGATTGCCAGGAGAAATATCAATACCCTCAGATATGCAGATGACACCACCCTTATGGCAGAAAGTGAAGAGGAACTAAAAAGCCTCTTGATGAAAGTGAAAGTGGAGAGTGAAAAAGTTGGCTTAAAAAGCTCAACATTCAGAAAATGAAGATCATAGCATCTGGTCCCATCACTTCATGGGAAATGGGGAAACAGTGGAAGCAGTGTCAGACTTTATTTTGGGGGGCTCCAAAATCACTGCAGAAGGGACTGCAGCCATGAAATTAAAAGACGCTTACTCCTTGGAAGGAAGGTTATGACCAACCTAGACAGCATATTCAAAAGCAGAGACATTCCTTTGCTGACTAAGGTCCATCTAGTCAAGGCTATGCTTTTTCCAGTGGTCATGTATGGATGTGAGAGTTGGACTGTGAAGAAAGCTGAGTGCCGAAGAATTGATGCTTTTGAACTGTGGTGTTGGAGAAGACTCTTGAAAGTCCCTTGGACTGCAAGGAGATCCAACCAGTCCATTCTAAAGGAGATCAGTCCTGGGATTTCTTTGGAAGGAATGATGCTAAAGCTGAAACTCCAGTACTTTGGCCACCTCATGCAAAGAGTTGACTCATTGGAAAAGCCTCTGATGCTGGGAGGGATTGGGGGCAGGAGGAGAAGGGGACGACAGAGGATGAGATGGCTGGATGGCATCACTGACTCGATGGACGTGAGTCTGAGTGATCTCCGGGAGTTGGTGATGGACAGGGAGGCCTGGAGTGCTGTGATTCATGGGGTCGCAAAGAGTTGGACACGACTGAGCAACTGAACTGAACTGATGAAAGATTTTTTAAAGGATGTGATTAATGAAATTATAAGTCTGAAGTTAATAGCCATTATATATATAAAGAAAAAAGATAAATATGGCTTCTTAATTTTTTTTCTCTAATATTATACTTTATCTTTTTTCCTTCAGAGTTTTACTCAATGGATAATACTAAGTAGGCAATCATGTATGTGTAATTATGATTAACATCATATCCTGGATCATTGAATTCTCTCAATATTTTTGTATAATAGTTATGATGATTCCTATGTCATATAATTAGGTAATTGAGGCATGAAAGTGAAAGAGAAAGTCACTCAGTCATGTCCAGCTCTTGCAACCTCATGGTCTGTACAGCCCATGGAACTCTCCAGGCCAGAATACTGAAGTGGGTAACCTTTCCCTTCTCCAGAGGATCTTCCCAACCCAGGGATCAAACCCAGGTCTTCTGCACTGCAGGCGGATTCTTTAACGCTGGGCCACAAGGGAAGCCCCATTGAGGCATAGAGAAGTTAAATATTTGGCCCAGTGTCATTAAGCTAATAGAATGGTTGGGATTCTAAACCCATGCAGATAGGAACTATACCCATGATCTTTAACTCCTGTGGTATAAAATTACACGGAGAAGGCATTGGCAACCCACTCTAGTACTCTTGCCTGGAAAATCCCATGGACGGAGGAGCCTGGTAGGCTGCAGTCCATGGGGTTGCTGAGAGTCGGACACGGCTGAGCAACTTCACTTTCCCCTTTCACTTTCATGCATTGGAGAAGAAAATGGCAGCCCACTCCAGTGTTCTTGCCTGGAGAATCCCAGGGATGGGGGAGCCTGGTGGGCTGCCGTCTATGGGGTCACACAGAGTCGGACACGACTGAAGCGACTTAGCAGCAGCATGAGTAGCAAAGATCTAGATGGATAGAAGAATTTTTGACAATACATTCCTTAGGGAAATTGGGCAGGTAAGGCAAGAAAAGTCAGGGAGAAGATAGACTTTTAAGAAAGGTTTTATACCTTTTTTGCTACTTGAATTAAGACAAAAAATTACTTTTCTAAGAGTGATAAAAATGAAAACCATTTCTTCATGGAATTTCAGAACCTTTACTGTGTTGTTATCAGTATCATTGGAAACGTTACTAGGATTCAGTTACTGGAACTAACGTGTGTCTGTTGGCCGGAGTGCTGACCGCGTGCTTCCCCTGTGCTGTGTGTCTGCACAAGGAGGGCCACTGTCCATGCTCTTCACCTTCACAAGAAGAAGGAAGCCTTCCCTCCTCCTCATTAGTGTTGTGTCTGTCAGTAAGTATCAGTAGAAGTTTCGGGCAACAGTACAACTGCTGCTCATGCTGAGTCACACAGCAAAGATGAGACGGGGCTTGGGTTACCTCCCCTCCCCAGGGTGTCAGCGGGGACCCTCCCCCTGGGACCCAGTCCACAAAGCACATCAGAATGTCACGTGGTTAGGACCGGGCTAACCCTGAGTTCTCATTTGCTTTTTGAGAAGTTGGTCACAAACCCACATACCTTATTATTAGCAATAACTTCCCAACACATTTTGCAGCTGACCCGGGCACACCAGTGTGTGCCACTGAACCCCATCTTTGCACACACAGCTCCAGGTCACAGAAAGGGAGAGATGTATTCCAGCCAGAGGGAACAGTGCAAAAGGCATATGGTGTACTCCAGGAAAGCAGGAAGGGTTAGAACTTCCAGTGTAGGGGATGGTCAGGGCAAGAAGATTAGACTGGAAAACAAGATTCAGACTCAGCTCCAAAGGGCCTTGAAACTGTTTTTCCGTGCTGTGTGACCTGGGCCAGACTGGATGGGCCTCAGTTCTCCTGACCTTAACATGCAGCCCATACTACCTTCTTCCCCAGGTTGTCAGCATGAAATAAGAAATGTGTTCAAAGGTCTGGGGCAGAGCTGCACAGAGCAAATGTTGGTGCAATATATCCCACTGTTTCCTGGCCTTCCTGCCCAGATAAAGGGATGTGGACTTTATCCCGTAATGGAAAGCCTTCAGGCATCACAGGGAGAAAAGCCACCTCTGTGATCAGAATGGTTGTCTTCGTTTCGAGGCAGCAATGTGCCCAGGCAACTTGGAGAGAAGCAGGACTGCAGGGGGCCAGTATCCCGTGTTACTTTCAGTAAGCTTTGCTCATAGACTGCTTCTCGGCTCCTTAAATAAGATTTTAAATCTTAATGCTGAGTCGATGTTCGTGGCGCCCACCTGGGCTCTGTTACTTCGCAAGGACTGCAGGTCGACAGGGTCATCGTGATCCCTGATTTTTCCCTCTGTTCTCTTGCCTGAAAGCTGGTTCCCGTGTCTCTCGTTGCCGCAGCACCATTGCATTCTTGCGCATTCCTCCTCAGGTACCATTGCAGGTGTCATCTGTTTACTGGTGGTTTCAAAGAAGAGCTCCTATTCTGTCAGGATCCTAGGAATCATATTATTTACTTCTACTTTTGGGATTCACCTGGTTCTAAAAGACTTGTGCTGGCTCAAGGAGAAAGTATTTTTATTGGACACGTCGTTTTAACAGGTGTTTAAAATGTCATGGTACAGAGACCTACATTTAAGTATTGGCCAATACTTTCTCCGGTGGTCCAGGGGTGGGTACTCCGCGCTGTCACTGCTTGGGGCCTGGGTTCTGTCCCGGCTGGGGATTCTGCAAGCCCCGAAGTGCAGCCGATATGTACATATTTATAGTCTCTTTCATTTACAGGTTGTTTGACTTGAAGCAGATCTCTCAGCCTCCCTGAGCCCGTTTCCCAGTCTATATAAGGCACAAGGTTATTGTGAGGATTAATGAGATGTATACAGTGCTCGGCTCATAGAAAAGGACTTTTATTTTTCTGAGTCCCTTATAATAAAACTTTCCCACCGAAGTCTTTTTTTTCTTTCTTTCTTTTTTTAAAGGCAGCAGACTGTCCTGGGAAGCTGTTCATCTTCCATTCGTCTTTGCCAACTGCAGAAGCACCAGGGAAACTCAAAAACAGAGATGACAAAAAAATGATTAATACAGACAAAGAAAAGGTATTTGTAAACAGCTGCCCTTTGAAATGTCATGTCAGTTCTTACAAGGGAATAGAGAGGGCATGCGTGATTTGTGTAGGAAAGGGGGCAAAGTTACGTGTATAAATCCAGGATACTGTACATTGTAAGGAAGATTGTGAATTGTAAATAATTTAGGAAACTGTATATTCCTAGGGAAAGTGATATCTGACCTACATTAAGATACAATCTCAAGCTTTTTCATGTATAACCCATGTAAGACACTGGTTGGTAAGATTGTCACGGGGATGGGAAATGGGGGAAATGCAGAAAGGTCAGGTAGAGGGTGGTGATGGACAGCCCCCTAGGACGGCAGTGCTGAGGTGCCCGGGGCTCGGAATACGCTTTGCTCAGACCCTCTGAGGTGTTGCCCTGGGACCCAGTCGGGGCAGGGTGAGCCCCGAGGGGCGTCCAGCCGGGGCCGCGCGACCGCAGACAGGCCGCCTCGTGTCGGCCTGTGCAGGCAGGGCGGCGGCGCCAGCGTCCCTGAGGAGTCAGGGGTCAGGTGACACCACGCACGTGCGTGCCCGTCACGTGGCTCACGCCTGGCACACGCGGCGCTCGACGCGCAGCCGCTGCCCGGGGGAACACCGCGGCCTGCTCCCTCAGCCTGGAGAACGCAGTAGAAGCTCCCCACAGAGACGTTCCGTGGGTTTCATTCCCCCTCTGTGCGCCCTTTTCTTCAGATACTTTTCCAGCCTCAGACCAACGTCTACGACTCTCTGGCCAAAGACTGCGTGGCTCACGGCTGCTGCGTGACGCTCTTCCTCTTCCCCAGTCAGTACGTGGACGTGGCCTCCCTGGGGCTCGTGCCTCAGCTCACGGGGGGGACGCTCTACAAGTACAACAGCTTCCAGGTAAATGCCCGCCGTGTGCCCCCCCCGGGTCGCCTCCTGCCTCCCGGAACGTGAGAGAGCTGCGCCCCCTTGTGGGCAACCGACAAATGTGAACTCTGGAGCCGATGGGAAAGGATGGCTTAAGAATCGCTTTCCTGGGAAGGAGAGGGCGGGACGAAACGGGAGCGCAGCGCTGGCAAACATACACACCCGGCCGTGTGTCGAACACTAGCCAGCGGGGGCCTGCGGTGCAGCCAGGGAGCTCAGCCCGGGGCTCTGCGACGACCTAGGCACGGAGACATGAGGCGGGATGCAGGCTTAGGACGAGGGGATGTAAGCGTACTTGGGCTGATTCACGTTGCTGTGTGGTAGAAACCAACACAATACTGTAAAGCAATTATCCTTCAATCAAAAAGAAATTTTTAAAAAAATTAAAGAAAAAAGCTTTCCTGCTTCCTAAGGTATGGCAACAGACTGAGCTCAATCAGCCTCAGGTTTGAATATCAATGCAAGCTTCCTTGTTGGAGGGAAGTAATACTTTCTATAAAATATTTATATGTTGTATAAAACTTCATATTCAGTAATTTAAGATTGCTTTTTTAAAGTGACCATGTTTTGTTTTAAATTGTTATGGTTTGAAGGGGTCAGTTCATTATACCCCCTCTTCCAAGCCTGGCTGAGTCAAGAGGTGATCAGAATGTCAGCACTGGAAGGGACCCAGCTCTGTGGGACCTGCTATTCCTTTCCCCTCCGTGAGACAGACACCACCAGGCACAGGGTGGGCGCAGACAGAAGCGTCTCCTGTGGACCCCTGGCCCTTGCAAGCTCCAATAGTGAGGGCCAGTCAATGCGTGCCTCCTGCGGGCTGCCCGCCCCCACCGCCCCACTGCCCTACCCAGAGGCTGCAGAAGAGGCTGAGCTCTGCCCACCTGGCTCCTTGTCCCAAACTCAGACCTCACCTGCCCTCACCTGAGAAAGGGGTGAGGCGGCGCCTCTGATGTGTGTACCTCCACATGGAAACGTGGTGGGAATGAGTGTTCCCTCAACAAATGTGACAAATGTTCATCATCTTTATTTTGATGAATGCAGTTATTTTTAATTGCATAGGTACATACTTATATTGTAAACTAGCTAAGGGATTTGATAAGATCAAAGATTACAAATGAAATAACATTGAAAGGGTTAAGGATTAAGGTTTCTGGATAAACTAGGTTTTAATCAAGGTTTTTTTTTAAAAAAAGAATTGTTTTCAGTATTTTACTGCCACCTGGTGGACATGATCATCCTTTATTTTTTAGATGCACTTGGACAGCCAACAGTTTTTGAATGACCTCAGAAATGATATTGAGAAGAAAATAGGATTTGATGCTATTATGCGAGTTCGTACCAGCACAGGTACTTTTCATTTACACTGTTTTTCAGGTCTCTGATGTACAATTGCTTCCTCTTGAAACTAACAACAAGCCAACAAAATGACAGTGAAATAAGGAGAAACAAAACTTGTTTTTCCTAGGTTTCAGAGCCACTGACTTCTTTGGCGGCATTTATATGAACAACACCACCGACGTAGAGATGGCGGCCGTCGACTGTGACAAGGCCGTGACTGTGGAATTCAAGCATGACGACAAGCTCAGTGAAGACGCTGGAGCCTTGATTCAGGTGACTCGGATGGGCTCCTGCCTTTTGCTTAGTCTGTGCTGACAGTGATCACTGGGGAGACTCCCAGGACCGTCAGCTGTGTCAGTCTCCCATAAGGAAGTCCAGCTTCGTTTCTCCGAAGGTGGAAGCCGCTAGATTGGAGCGCTCTGTGGTTTATTCTGCACACCCTGATGCCTGTGCTGTTTCTCTGAACTAATGATGTCTATGGAGTCTTTGCATGAGACCCCGCAGACTCAAGGTCAGATGATTGGTCCCCAGCCCCCCGGGTTTGCTGCACCCCTGCCATGCGCCGGACACCGTGCTGAGATGGGTCATGATATCAGAAGCAAGTGTCCACAGGACATGGCTTTGTAGCAAGTAAGATTAACTAGAAGCCGTGGAGACTTTGACATAAAACAGGAGAAATTCTAATGGTCAGTTTTCAGACAACAGTATCACTCTCAAAGAAAGGAGAGGTTGACATCAAATTGAGGAAGAACTCTAGTAACTGATGTGTACTTTAAAATCACAGAAATGGGGAAATGGTTACTTGTTCGCATTACCAAAATGTATACGTTTATCATTAGTATAAAACCTGTCAGCAGAGCTAGCTGTTTCTTTTTGGGTGAAGTGAGCCTAGAGTAGGACTATGATAATGTGAAGGTATTATTTCTGGACCTGAATCCCTGGCAGTAAAATCTAAGCTAGGAAGTGTAGCCTCGTTGTGGAAATGCAAACAGGTATTTGCATGTGAACAGCCCCATTAAAACCTAAGTTTAAACCAGCTAAATGCTGCATGGACACCCAGTGTATCACTGGCCATCATTCTCCCTCACGTGTTGTTTAGTCCTTAGCAATAATAGGAAAAGCCTGTTGGAGGGTTTGGAGGTCTTGGAGCTGTGCACGCTGTCCTGTGCATGTAAGACCAGGCTAGCTTGAGTGGACGTGCTAACCAGGAAACACATCACCTCTGCAGTGCGCCGTGCTCTACACGACCGTCAGCGGTCAGAGACGACTTCGGATTCACAACCTGGGCTTGAACTGCAGCTCCCAGTTGGCGGATCTGTATAAGAGCTGCGAGCAGATGCCCTCATCAACTTTTTCGCCAAGTCAGGTAACTCTGCCGATCCTGGGGTGCAGAGCACTTTGCCTAGTGGTTTGGGCAGCCTTGTGGGTTAAACCGAGTTAGTGGCTAACAGGTCTTGGGATGGTGTAGCCTTCTGGTGGGTAAACTCAAAATTTATAAAAGCAGAGGGTGAAGAGTAAGACTCAGCATTTCTAAGTCTAGACAAATAAGGAGAACACTGAGTCCTTCCCAGGGCAAGAGAGTTGAAATTGAGGAAGGTGATCCTGAGACTCATTGTGAGTGTGCCCTGTGGCACATGGAGATAATGGAAGAATAGGGTCCCTCACGTGAGACTGAAGTGGATTAGCCTTACCGAGATAATTAGGAAGTGGTAGGGGCCCGAGGTGGAGTTTCCTGGCTGCTCCTCCCCTCCTTGCCCCAAACCCCAGCCGAAATTCTGCACTGAGCTTTGAAAGAGCAGTCCAGCCCATAGGAGTTCAGAACATTAGAGATGGTGAACTGGTCTTGCTTTTCTCTGTGAGTAGAGTCCTGTGTCTAATCTTCTGAGGAAGAATCTGGACTGATTTCCCACCTTTTGTTTTAGGTAGGCTGTTGTTTTCCACTGGCTAAACCATCATACTTAGTCAAGAGGAGAGCCTTACCCAATGACTTTAACATTTTAAAATGCTGTTATTCCTGGCTGAGTGGTCTGAAGATAATAGCAATTTGTTCTTTGATTATATTTGGAGGGATCCATTTCTGACCTAAACCTTTTATGCCCTTTTGTGCAAACAGCTTTTAAAGCCGTTCTACACCAACCTTTGAAGGTCATTCGGGAAATTCTGGTTAACCAGACTGCCCACATGTTGGCCTGTTACCGGAAGAACTGTGCTAGTCCCTCTGCAGCCAGCCAGGTAAGTCACCCGCTGTCTTCAGGGACCTGCTCACGGCGCGCTCTGCTGCTGAGGGCTGCTGTCGTCTGGGTACTGAGATGCTGCCTGGTGAACTGCAACCGAGAACACTGGGTGCCACTGGGGACCACAGTATTTTTATGTGTGAAAGTCGCTCAGGTATGTCAGACTCTGCAGCCCCGTGGACTGTAGTCCGCCAGGCTCCTCTGTCCATGGGATTCTCCAGGCAAAAATACTGGAGTGGGCAGCCGTTCCCTTTTCCAGGGGATGCTCCCAACCCAGGAATCCAACGCAGGTCTCTCCTGCATTGCAGGTGGATTCTTTATCAGCTGAGCTACCAGGGAAGCCCATGGTATTTTTACAGCCAACATTAAGAAAACTTAGTGGCCTTACAACATGCATGAACCTCAAAATGTGTGTGCATATTGTGCTGACAGTCACTGCATTATGTAAAACAAATATTATATGTAAGAAATGTCAGTATAAATCAGGTTTTCTTTTGCATATAGATGATGAATATTACTTTGTGAAATGGGGAAGCTTACTTTTTGGATATATTAACAATCAAAGTTGACACGAGCTAATGGCAGAAATGACTTATCTATATTTTTATAAACACAAAATTTATAAATTCTAAAGTTCTTTGTATTTAATAGTTAATAGGGAATTCCCCGGCAGTCCAGTGGTTAGGACTCCATGCTTTCACTGCAAGGGGCACAGTTTTGATCCCTGGTTGGGGAACTAAGACCCCCATGCTCACAGCCAAAAAACAAAAAATTAATAATAGATATGAAGAGTTTTGGAAAAAACTGGCTAATAACTTGAAATTTTAGATCTTTTAAATAAATCTGACTCATGAAAACAAAAGACAAAAAAAAAAAAAAAGAGGCAGAACCTCAGGCCCACATTTATTTTTGCATCTGTTCTCTTTTTCATAATCTTTCCCATCATAGCTAGATGCTATTTTTCATAGCTGAGTGTTGAACATCTGAACACAGAATCTAAGAAGACAGCAACAGGTGGGAGACTTTCTGCTTAATTCTTGTCCACAGTGACACCTGAAACCCCACCTAAAGCAACCCTTCAGCAGCAACAATAGTAGAGACACATCTGGGGGCCAAATTCAAAATCTGGGTAATGCAGGAAATAAAAGACTGTTATTAGTTTGGACTTCTTACAGAAATTCCTTTGTTGTCCAGAGGGATTAAAGTAGCCACCCATTCTTTCCTCTCCTGCTGATAATCACAGAAGCAACTCTTAGATCTGTGTGTGTCAGCCCTCTTTGTTAGTCAGAGGCTTTGCCTCTTCAGTAAACTCAGCGTCAGTCCCGTTTCAGAGCATCCTACACAGAGCCCCCCAGGAGCTCCTGGGTGCAGGCCAGCCAGGACCACTGTACCCCCGGGTCTCACTGTTTCAGAGCTCTGGAAACATTGCTCTGTGTCTGGAGTGTCTCACATGTCAGGAGGACTTGCTGAAGAACAGGTACAGTTAGTGAGCTCTAAAGAAGTTTATTTGCTACAACAATTGGATTCAAAAAAACCTGACGTTAAAAACAAATCTGTTGCCTGCGTAAGGGAAGAAATAAAACTGGCCGGTTCTTTCTGGTTTAAAGTTAGAAGCTTTGCCTTTGTTACTAGATCTGTTTGCACAGTTTATTTCTGGAATGACAGCATTCTGATGCCAGTCTGTTTCTGAAAAAAGTAGATAAAGATTATTCCTGTTCTTCTGGAGATTTTTCTTTCTCCATTAGCACATTTCAGTTGTAACGTTATCCATCAGGGAGCAGGGAAAATGTAGCGATGATAATACTATTAATAACAATGATATATTAAAAACACACCATTATTTAACAAAATGGCTAGACTTGAGGTTTTTCTCAGAGAATGTAACTTCAAATCTGGTGGTCTTTCCATAGTTCACTTGCAAGAAATTATTT
This sequence comes from Aepyceros melampus, assembly GCA_006408695.1. Lineage (NCBI taxonomy): Eukaryota > Metazoa > Chordata > Mammalia > Artiodactyla > Bovidae > Aepyceros > Aepyceros melampus. The sequence continues at coordinate 250,735 of SJXQ01005449.1, forward strand.
CCATGGGGAAATTTGTAAAGGAATTCTACTGTTTTATTCAGTACTACAGAGCCCAAAGTTCCCTTGGTCCAAGCAAGACTGTTAAGGAGCTGTGTTCTTGCATTATATGTGCTGGACCTCAGGAGATGCGCTTTTACTGAATTGCCAGGGCCAGCACAAGGTTGATGCAAAAGAGGAGCTTAAGGTGCAAAATTTAAGGAGGCACCCATTCTGCAGGTCATAGGATAGATGCTGGTTAAGACATACAATTTAAAACAACATTAAAACAATTTTTTAACCTTATATAAGCAGTGTAGCTTCCTTTTTTATTAACTATAACAACTCACTGTCCCAAACTTAAATATATTACATCATATGGGAGTACACTGACTTTAGGAGGTAAGTCGCATCACCTTACCTGAAAAGTAATAGTTTTTTTTTTTTCCCCATTACTACATCTGTTACTTCAAAACCCAAAGCAGAGAATTCTCCAAATTCAGTCAAACTGGACTCATATGAATTTGCACTCCCTCCTCACTCAGACCTTTTCTTCCCAAGAGTAATTTCACTATTTATGGAGAGGCTCAGGGAGGCAAGGAAAGGTTTTAAGTACTGATCTGTTACCACATTTTCTTCCCTACCTCAAAAACACTGATGTCTGTTTTCTTTCACTCTTAACTCAATTTTCTTCATCACAAAATTTCCTTCTTACTTTCATTCTCTGTTCTGTTCCTCCTGCCCTCTGTAGTCTCCTCTAATCAGACTTTTTAGTCCTGAAAGAGTCATCATGGGCCAAGCTCAACTCTTTGTGGTATTTAGGGCAACAAATTTCTAAACTCTCTTAATATGACCTGATTAATGAGAAACAGCCAGTGAATTGCAAGATGATATTCAAAAACTGTACAGGCATGCTTCTCTGTGGGGATCTAAGAAGACTTTTAATCCATAACAGGTAAGATGCCTAACTGGTGATTAGCCCAGAAATAGCCCTGGGGCCACTTGGCTCCAGCAACCATGGTTTCTGTCCTGTGTCCTTGGATCATAATTTTTTTTTTAAATCCAGATTTTCCTTGACTGAAAACATATTCCAGTACCAAATGCTGTCAAAGAAAAATACTTTATGCTAAATAAGTGAAGTCAAAGAAAGATAAATACCACATGGTCTCACTTGTATGGGGAATCTAAAAGACAAAAACCTAGCTCAGATACTGAGAAGAGACTGGTGGCTGCCGAGAGTTGTGGAGGGTGGGCAAAATGGGCGAAGGGGCTCAGAAGGTCAAACTTCCATTTATAAAGTAAGTAAGTAATAGAGATATGATGTGCAGCATAGCTGCTGTAGTTAATGCATGTTTGAAAGTTGCCAAGAGTAAATATTAAAAAGTTCTCATCATTGGAAAATTCTGTAACTTTGTATGGTGGTGATGTTAACTAGAATTGTGATCATTTCACAATATATACAAGTATCAATTATTATGTTATATACCTGAAACTAATATAATGTTAAACAGTATTTCTCAATTTAAAAAAATTACACTAGAGAAGAAATTCTAAGAGCATTTTGTCATATGAGGAAACATGCATTCATCTGTCTTTGGTTTTTTTGAAAGGAGATAAACGTTGAGAGGAAAAACAAACTGCAAAGTAGAATTGTTCTAAAATATATTTCCCTTAACCAGTTAGAAAGTTCTGTCTTACATATTCCTTACTTAGAAGATCATGAGAAGCGATGATAAAGGGATTTGAGGAATAAATCCTATTAATAACAGAGCCCTAAGGGAAATTTTCTTTTCAGTGTGTATTCTGTTAAGTGCATATTTTTTTCATCATTAAAATAGAAAGCTAAAAAGAAATCATGCATTTATAGACCAGATATTTATGTTTGCAGATTATCTATCTCCTGTATATGCTTTTCTTTTGGGTATTTTGTTGTTCATTGACCTATTATAAATGGAAGAAATGACAGTCTCTCTTGATTCTTAGCCATATTTGTAAAACTGTGTTGGTAAGGTTAAACACACAGGCAAATTATTTGTAATTTTTTTACTCATGTTTCTAGAATTGTGTTACTATTTGGAGCATCATATTATGGTATGTACTTGGAGGCAGTTAGAATGAAGTCAGAATGAGCTCACATAAGCCAAAAAGAGGGTGGAGAGGAAGAAGGTACAGGTGGATTTTAAAGGTTATAAAGGTGGATTTTAAAGGAATGGAGAGAATTTGTGTTCTAATTGAAGGTAAAGAAAAAATGAAATAAGGGTTCATCTAGTAGCTCAAACAGGAAAACATAAGAGGAAAAACAGTTTGTGGAATTGTAGGAGTTTGATTTTTTACTATCATTTAGTGACATACCTAATAAATTCACAAAACATTTCCTGTTTTAATTTCTATATATACTGAGTGGTATTGTAATTTGAATTTTCCTTCTTATGGTTTATCTGTCTCTATGTATATCATCCCCAGTGCACATTAGACATCCTGCATGTGGACTATGGCTCATTCCTCTGCAGAGGCCTTGATGCTTTGATAGAACCTGTGACACAGTCCTCCTTCAGTGTCTGATGAGTCTGTGACTGAGTTTAAGCTGCAGGGAGAGCACAGAGGAAGAGAGATCTCAGGGGTAGCTGGAAATGCTGTTCTTGAACTCAAGAGGTAGAAAGAAGCTGGTAATACAGATTAGGAAACAACTTATACGTTTCATTTCATTTAATAAACGTGTATATGACACTGTGTGCTGGGCATTACTTTAAGTACTGCACACATCAGAAACAATTTAATCCTCTTAACCACCCCAGGATCGTGAAGTAGAGGTGCTATTATTTTAGAAGAGAAAATGGAGGAAGAGAGGATAAGGAGTTTTTGCGAGGCATACAGCTGGTAAGAGTCGTGACCGGGACCACATGCCCCACGGTGAGCCATGCTGAGGAACACTGTGCCAAGCCGCAAGGGCCCTGGAGAGCGTGACAGCCACCTGTCGCTCTCTGAATACCTGCCCCATGCTGCCTTCCCTGCTCTGGGTGCTGCATGCGGGTTACCGGTTCATCCTCTCTGCAACCTCAGAGAGCAAATCTTGTTTCTCTTTTACAGGTAAAGTGCAGTGGGTCTTGATTTTCAGCAAAGAGCAAGCATCTGAAACCAGTGTCTCTCTCTTCCAGCTGATTTTGCCGGATTCCATGAAAGTCCTGCCGGTGTACATGAACTGCCTGTTGAAGAACTGCGTGCTGCTCGGCCGACCCGAGATCTCCACGGACGAGCGGGCCTACCAGCGGCAGCTGGTCATGACCATGGGCGTGGCCGACTCGCAGCTCTTCTTTTACCCACAGCTCTGCCCATAGTAAGTAGGAAGCGTGCTGTGGTGGCGCATTTCCTAGAGACCTCCGGGAGAGAATCATCCTTTGTTCTTAACCAGAAACTTAGGTGTCACGTGCAGCGCAGGCCTGAGAAGGGCTCGGGGCGGGGCACTCCAGCTCGCGGAGCTGTGGGGTGACTGCGTCTCTGCCTTCATTCCCAGATGGGTCCTCTGACGGATAGGTAGACTGAATGGTCAGGAAGCCCAGCTTCAGCTGAAGAAATCTACTTTATGGTATGAAAGGCAACTGCTATATCTGTGTGGACTTTGATAAACACACATATATTTGTTTTTAGACAGTGTATTAATTGAGAGTCACCACGTTTAATCAGAATGGCTCTGATGAGCCTTGTGCAGACGCCCTCAGGGAATTTACCTGGTGATGTACTCTGCTTCTTTACGGAAGACCCCTGACGTCTGGATCAAAACGCACCCCCAGGCTCTCAGTAGTAGTGCAATTAGGAAGCGTTAACGTAGGTTCAAATAATTGATTTTCGGATAAAACTGGACTCTGCCAGAGAAACTAGGACCCTGGGGAACACGGGCATGATGGTCTCAGTAAGACCGACTTGCGGAGGTTGCGGTGGCCAACACGTCCACAAACCGCGTGGGCTGCTCGCAGTCCTCTGACAGTCTCTCCCTCTAGCGCGCCCTCTTCAACCTGCTTCCCGGGTTGCTCTCCCGCTGCCGCCTTTGCTGGTTTACCCTGCTTTCCCCATGCGCATCCCCCAGGGCTCAGGCCCCGGGACCCTTCTGAGCACACAGCCCTGCAGGGGTCTGACCTGCGTCAGGCCGGCAGCCACTGTCTGTGGCGACCTCAAGCTCCCGGCGCAGCCAGTACCGCCCTGAGCTCCGCAGCGCTGGCGCTGGAGCCCCTGGAGCCCGTCTCCATGGGCTGTGACGGGCACCGCCCCGAGCGCACTGGCCTCCTCTCCTGCAGTCTTCCCTGCTTGCGTCTGTCACTCTCTCCTTTCGGTTCCTCAGGACCAAAGGCCCACGC
>SJXQ01005449.1:261366-321776 GCA_006408695.1 Aepyceros melampus
GCTGCGTCCCTCCCTATGGATACACTGAGGGGAATAACACACAGATTCCCAGTCCCTCCCAATATACTTTTTCCTCTGACGTGGGTGGTGTATCCATGAGAAGACTACCAGCATGTCAAGACGCCATATCCACCACTTCTATAAATGCAGCTCCCGGGGCCTTTCACCAAGTGCTGGGTGATCCAGCTTTGTAGACACTCAAATGCGAAAGCAGGATATTAATTCCTTTACCTTAAAGATGAGTTTCTTCCAAGGTTGAAATTCATCCCCTCTTCCGTTTCCTACTTCAGATCATGGCCAGATGAAACATCAGAGAAGGTTTTACAGTGACCACTACATTTAAACCAAGATGAGCAATATGAACTTCCATTAATTTCCATAGAAAAATTAAATTCTAAGGAAATTAGGGCCTCAAATCCTTCCCTCCATGGTGTTTTTATTCTGCCCAGTCTCAGCTGGAGCTGTCTCACCGAGGCCAGACCCACACTGGTGTTGCCCATAGCAGACCATGGCAGAGTCCTAGCGGCACCTGGGGAAAGGTGAAGACAATTTACTTGTGTAAATTTCTCTTTTCAAGAAAACTGCCTTGGTTTCAGGCTCACCAGGATGCACACTTTCCGCTCCTTGGCGATGTTCCCATGGGAGGGGCTAGTTTCTTTCCCCTCATCAGATGAAATATGACTCTGCACACTGCTGTTCCAGTGTCAGGGCCTGGCATGGACCAGCCAAGATGTCACACGTGTCCGTATCCACGTGGAATTAGCCAGCTCAAAACGGTAGCTCCACCCAGCCGATGTGGAACGTGCCTTCCTCGCTGTAGCGGGTGTGAAGCTGGTAGCTGCGGACACTCAGGGTGGTTTCACCAGGCTAAAGGAAGTGAGAGACGATGCCCTGGTTCTTCTTAATTGTACAGGTGGTAGATGGAGACCATGTTTTGCACATCTGTCTCCATTAACCACACACACAGCTCAACAGATATCAAATTCCGACCATTCTGATCATCTGCTTTAACTTCTTGAAATAAAATGAGTAAGTGGGTCAACAGAAGAGAGTATTCATGACAAACTACCTTTTTCTGGGCTTCCTCCCCATGGGTCTCTCCCTCTAGAGCAGCACTGTCCAATAATGCAAGCTGCACATTAATTCTGTACTTTGCAGCAGCCACAATTAAAATGAAAAACAATTTTGATAAGGTTTTAACTTATCCAAAATATTACCATTTCCACATGTAATCAGTGTAAAATTATTTTGAATATTTTAAGGTTCATTTCAGTAGTTTAAGAACATTATCTTTTCCATTTGTCTCCTTTGCAGCTACACTGCCTCATCAGGTCTTGACTGTCTCCCACCTTAGATGCTTCCAGCTGCTTCCTGTCTCATTTTCCTCATCCCCCTAGTGAACGCTACGCACCACAGCCAGTTGTTCTTCATCACCTTCATTGATTCACATTTTCTACAAAAACCCAAACGTGTCACCTCCCACAGACTTCTAGAAGTGTGTGCTAATTTACCTGCTATCCAAGACTGTGTTTTCGGCACGTGGTTCCCCGTAGAATGCTCCCTAACACCATACTCCCACATCCTGAAGGAAATTCTACCCTGTCCTTGAAGGTTCAGCGAGTCACTGCCACTGTGAAGCCATTTCCGGAGCATTCTGCTTGTGTTTCATTGTTGCCACTTAGACATGTCTTGATTTTTGTGGCTTTGCGCTCAACGCCTCTCTCCACTCTGGGTAACAGACATTTTCCTATCCTCCTCCAAGACCTCATAGACAACAGACATGCAATTCTGGTGGAACTGAAGCATACAGAATTGAGCCACATTCAGGAAATGTATATAACCAGTTGCCTTGTGTTTTCTTCCTAGCTGACGATAGTAAAGCAGCGAGAACAGCCAGAAATGGTTTTCCGACAGTTCCTGGTAGAAGACAAAGGACTTTATGGAGGATCATCCTATGTGGATTTCCTTTGTTGTGTTCACAAGGAGATCTGTCAGCTGCTTAATTAACAGAACCTTCTCTATTGTTAATACTGCATTTCTAAGGAGACACTCTCCTTCTTGGTGCCTATTTCTCTGAATAGTAACAGTCTAGTTTTGATTTTTTGCTCATTTTCAGAATAGCTTTCCAAGATGGCATTTTAGAACTTCAGCTTTGGTGCTCAGGTAAAAGCCAGTTGAGGTACAATTGTACCTTAAAGGGAACAGTCTATTTCTGATTGCACAATTTAAAAAAAATGATGCAGTTTGCATTTCATGAAAGGCATAGTTTACAGAACTGTAAACATTCTCAATTTTCTTTCTTTGTGCTAGACATATAAATTATTTTTCAAAATGTATAGATTTGGGGTAAAAGTTGTCTCAGTTCCTCTCCCATTTACAGTAAGGGATAAAAAAACTTAATTTTTACATTATACTTAATTTTTTTAAACAATATAACCCTGTTGAACATTTTTCAACTTAAGGTTTGCATAGCAGACTTTTAAATAACCTTGGAATCTATTTTGTGGAACAATTTATGTTCCACTTTTTTTCATAATTACGTGTTGTGTATGTTAAGACTATTTTCCAGTTGTTATTTTGTCTGTAAAACTGTCTTTATCAATATTCTTCATGGTTCCCTGTACAATTTTGATGGTTTCTACCTGTATATAATGGATCTTAACCAGTATCAATAAATCACTTCATATGCTCTTACCTACCAGGTAGAATTCATTATTTAGGTATTTTGAGGTTTCAAAAGAAATAAGAGTGGTAGTTAAAGTGTCTTGGAAAAAGTTGGATGGATGGATCACTAAAAAACTAAGTTTTGGGGGGGTGAGTTGGGAAGAATTAGGTAAATAAATAAAGTAATGTCAGTGTACTCAAGAAAGGCAATTTAAAAGTTCTCCAATGTGTCTTGGTGAGCAAAATAAATAAAAACAGGACCATTATTAATGAATATATATAAGCCTAGGAGAGTAACTTTGAGTGGTGTGACACAGGTATCTGTCCTTCTCTCTCCTCAACTCTGATGTCAGTGATGTGAGTACTTAGTAAGAGCTAAAGTACGCTGAATGCATACAGTGTCCCAAGAACTGCACTGGCTGCTCTGTGAACATCTCCACAGTCATTCCTCACAGTAACCATAATCTTATTATCAGCCCCATTCACAGACAAAGAAACAAGCTTGAAATGGCTAAGGATTTAATCTGTGATTACATGTCACTCCCTAGAGCCAGACATCCGAGAGTGTGAAGTCAAGTGGGCCTTAGGAATCATTAGTATGAACAAAGCTAGTGGAGGTGATGGAATTCCAGTTTAGCTATTTAAAATCCTAGGAGATGATGTTAAAGTGCCGCACTCAATATGTCAGCAAATTTGGAAAACTCAGCATGGCCACAGGACTGGAAAAGGTCAGTTTTCATTCCAATTCCAAAGAAAGGCAATGCCAAAGAATGCTCAAACCACCACAGAGTTGCACTCATTTCACATGCTAGTGAAGTTATGCTCAAAATCCCTCAGCAGCATGTGAACCAAGAACTCCCAGATGTATGTAATACAAGCTGGGTTTCAAAGAAGCAGGGGAACCAGAGATCAAGATGCCAACATTCATAGGATCACAGAGAAAGCAAGGGAGTTCCAGAAAAACATCTATTTCTGCTTCATTCATTACACTAAAGCCTTTGACTCTGTGCATCACAATGAACCGTAGAAAATTCTTAAAAGAGATGGGAACACCAGACCACCTTGCTTATCTCCTAAGAAACCTGTATGAAGGTCAAGAAGCAAAAGTTAGAACATGGAAAAACAGACTGGTCCAAAATTGGGAAAAGAGTATGTCAAGGCTGTATACTGTCACCCTGTTTATTTAACTTCTCTACGAGTTGTTGTTCAGTCGCCCAGTCATGTCTGACTCTCTGCGACCCCATGGACTGCAGCACACGTGGCCTCCCTGTCCTTCACCATTTCCTGGAGTTTGTACATCATGTGAAATGCCAGGCTGGATGAATCACAAGCTGGAATCAAGACTGCCGAGAGAAGTATCAACAAGCTGAGATATGCAGATAATACCACCCTAATGGCAGAAAGCAAAAAGAAACTAAAGATCCTTTTGATGAAGGTGAAAGAGGAGAGTGAAAAATCTGGCTTAAAACTCAACTTTCAAAACACTAAGATCATGGCATACAGTCCCATCACTTCATAGCAGATAGATGGGGGAAAAAATGGAAACAGTAACAGACTTTATTTTCTTGGGCTTCAAAATTAACTGTAGGCAGTCTGACTGCAGCCATGAAATTTAAAAGACACTTGTTCCTTGGAAAGAAAGCTATGACAAAAGTAGACAAGTGTATTAAAAAATAGAGACATCATTTTGGCGAGAAAGGTTCATATAAGTCAAAGCCATGGCTTTTCCATAGTCATGTATGGATGTGAGAGCCAGACCAGAAGAAGGCTGAGCACCGAAGAACTGATGCTTTCGAACTGTGGTGTTGGAGAAGCCTCTAGACAGTCCCTTGGACTGCAAAGAGATCAAATCAATCAATCCTAAAGGAAATCAACCTTGAATAGTCATTGGGAGGATGGATGCTGAAGCTGAAGCGCCAATACTTTGTCCACCTGATGCAAAGAGTAGACTCACTGGAAGAGACCCTGATGATGAGAAAGATGGAGGGCAGGAGGAGAAGGGGGTGGCAGAAGATGAGATAGTTAGATATCATTATTGACTCTACGGTCATGAGTTTGAGCAAACTCTGGGAGACAGTGAAGGACAGGGGAGCCTGGTGTGCTGCAGTACATGGGGTCACAAAGATTTGGTCACGACTTAGCAACTGAATAACAACAACAAGCCTAAACAAGGTATGCTTTAAAATTTGTAGATATCATGAAATTGAGAAAAATAACATATACTGACAGGATTAAAATCTTCCCACAAGTCAGCCAATCGCATAATGTTTCAAATCAATTTGGAATAGTTTTAATAAGAAGAAATGTAAGATTCTGAACTTGTGTCCAAAAAATAAATGTACATGAAGCTGCTTCTTAGGGGGGAAAAAAAAACTGAGTTATTTAAAAGAGAATGTAGGAGGTCTGTCAATATGAACCTATAGGAGGATGAATGCATATATGATCCCAAACTACTTTATTTTTTTAACAAGGATAGTTCATCAAGTAAGTACAGCAAACCTCCCACTCCACTCTGAGGTGAGACCACAGTTAGGTGAGTTTCAGTTCCAGGCATCGTGCTCTACATGAAACAAGCCCAGCCCACATCCCTTAATTCACTTGAAGATAGTCTAATAGTAAGCCAGCAGGGCAGAGGAGAAATACCCTGAGCTCACTTCTTTACAGGCACCCCAAAATCACAGCTATCAGCAGAACTACTACTGATGAAAAAGACCAGAATCTACCAGAAAGGATATACAGCTAAAGGAACCACAGGAGATGGGTAGGAGGGATGGAGTCAAGATACAGTCAAGTCTCATAACTCCGGGTGGGCAGCCTACAAATGGGAGAACACCAGCCGTAGAGCTTCTCCTACAGGAGACAGAGGTCTGCGCCCCACGCTGGGCTCCTGGGGTTGGGGGCCCCACACTGGGAACAGGAGCTCCCGGGGTATTTGACTGCGAAGGCCAGCAGGGCTTCCTTTCAGGAGTCCCTGAGGGCTGAGGAACACAGTCTCCACTCTGAAAGGGCACACACAGGCTCTCATGTGCTCTGGGACCCTGGGGTAGAAGCAGGAATTTGGTAGGAACTTCAGCCAGACTCCTGCCTCTCTGTCTCCCAGAGACAGAGATACAGGAGGCAATGCAGCTCCCCCACCGTGAGGACGAAGACACAAGCAGTCATTCTGGGAGGGCCTGTTCTGCCAGGCAGACACTGTACTGGCAGGTACCACTGTGGAACCCTCCCTCTAGTTTCAGTTTCAAGACTAGCCCTGCTCCCACCAAACATCCTGTAATTGTTCAGGCTGGGATGCCTGAAGCCCAGCAGCTGACAGCCTCACCACCATGAGACAGGCTGATTGAAGACCTTCAGGCACAGCGCTGCCCACTAGATGGCCCAGGACCCAGCCCCACCCACTGGGGCTTTCAAGCCAGAGACCCTAGGACCCAGCGACCCCCGCCCCCTGCCCCCCACCAAGAAGCAGACACCAGCCAAAAGAAAACTGAAGCTGAGCACCCACTAGCAAGCTACACAAACTTCAGGACCCCCCACGACCCTACACTCAACCATGACAGGAACAAGCCTGATCACCCGAAATCCAGCACAGCTCTGGGACACCTGGGCCCTGCAATCAGACTTCAGGACCTGTTCTATCTGCCAGTAAGTCAGTACTAGCCAGGACCTTTGTACCTATAAGTGGATGGGCAACAGCCTGGGCTCTCTTGGACGACTCCACCCACTAATAAGCCAGCATTAGTCACGGGATCCCCCCAGGTTCTGCAGTCAATCACCCTGGACCCAGACCTGAGCTAAGTAAAGGTAGAAAAAAAAAAATCAATAATTCTTGGACTTATCAGGAGATGGCCCAAATCAATAAAATTAGAAACGGAAGGAGAAGTTGCAACCAACACCACAGAAATGCAAAGGATCATAAGAGATTACTAGAACTACATGCCAATACAATGGATCACCTAGCAAAAATGAACAAATCCCTAAAAAATAGTCTCCCAAGTCTGAAACATGAAGAAACAGAAAACATGAATTACCAGTAGTGAAATGAATCAAAAAAAAAAAAGAATAGTACACGACCAGATGACTTCTCAGGTGAATTCTATCAAACAATTAGATGAGTTAACACATATCCTTCTAAAACTATTCCAAAAAAACTCAACAGAAGGAATGCTTACAAACTCATTCTATGATGCCAGTATCATCCTGATACCAAAACCAGATTAAAATGGTAAATAAATAAATAAATAAAAAATCAGGCCAATATCACTGATGAACATATATGAAACAGTTCTCAAAAAAAAAAAAAAAAGCGAAAAACTAGCAAACCAAATACAATAATAAATTAAAAGGGTCATATACCATGATCAAGTAGGATTTAATCCAAGGATACAAAGAGTTTTCAATATCCACAAAATTAATATGATACACCACATGAACAAAGTGATAAAGAACACACAATTATCTAAAAAGATACACAAAAATCTTTTTACAAAATTCAGCATCTACTTATGATAAAAAATCTTCAGAAAGTGGGCAAAGGGAACATACCTCAACATAATAAAGGTCATAGATGACAACCCACAGCTAACATCATACTCAACTATGAAAACTGAAAGCATTTCCTCTAAGATCAGAAACAAGATAGTGAGGCCCACTCTCACCACTTTCATTCAACACTCCTGGAAGTCATAGCTACAGTAATCAAACAAGAAATAAATCTAAATTGGAAAAGAAGCAGTAAAAAAAAAAAATAACACTACTTGCAGGTATCATACTATATAAAGAAAATCCTAAAGATGCCACCAAAAACTACCAGAGCTCAATTAATTCAGTAAAGGGTACAAAATTAATATAGAGAAATTTGTTGCATTTCTATATACTAGCAACAAACAAAAAGAAACTAAGGAACTAATCCCACTTATAATCAAAAAAAAATAAAATTCCTGGGAATAAACTACCTAAGGAAATAAAAACTGTGCTTGAAAAACTGTAAGACAACTATAAGACACTTGAATGCAAAAGTAGGAAGTCAAGAGATAACCTGGAGTACCAGGCGAGTTTGGTCTTGGAGTACAAAATGAGCAGGGCACAGGCAAACAGTTTTGCCAAGAGAACACACTGGTCATAGCAAACGTCATCTTCCAACAACACAAGAGACGACTCTACACATGGACATCACCAGATGGTCAAGACTGAAATCAGACTGATTATAGTCTTTGCAGCCGAAGACAGAAAAGCTCTATACAGTCAGCAAAAACAAGACAGGGAGCTGACTGTGGCTCAGATCATGAATTCCTTATTGCAAAATTCAGACTTAAAGAAAGTAGGGAAAACCACTAGGCCATTCAGATATGACCCAAATCAAATCCAATATGATTATACAATGGAAGTGACAAAGACATTTAAGGGATCAGATTTGATACAGCGTGAACTATGGATGGAGGTTCCTAACACTATTTAGGGAGGCGGCAGTTAAAATCATCCCCAAGAAAAAGAAATGCAACAAGGCAAAATGGCTGTCTGAGGAGGCCTTACAAATAGCTGAGAAAAGAAGAGAAGCAAAAGGCAAAGGAGAAAAAGAAAGATATACCCATCTGAATGCAGAGTTCCAAAGAAGAGCAAGGAGAGGTAAGGTCTTCCTCAGTGATCAATGCAAAGAAATAAGAGGAAAACAATAGAATGGGAAAGACCAGAGATCTCTTCAAGGAAATTAGAGATACCAAGGGAACATTTAATGCAAAGATGGGCACAATAAAGGACAGAAACAATGTGGACCTAACAGAAGTAGAAGATATTAAGAAGAGGTGGCAAGAATATATAGAATTGTTGAAAAAGGTTTTAATGACCCAGATAACCACGATGGTGTGATTACTCAACTAGAGCCAGAACTTCTGGAGTGTGAAATCAAGTGAGCCTTAGGAAGCATCACTATGCACAAAGCTAGTAGGGGTGATGGCATTCCAGCTAGGCTATTTCAAATCCTGAAAGATGATGCTGTGAAAGTGCTGCACTCAATATGCCAGCAAATTTGGAAAACTCAGCAGTAGCCACAGGACTGGAAAAGGTCAGTTTTCATTCCAATCCTGAAGAAGACTAATGACTAAGAAAGTTCAAACTACTGCACAATTGCACACATTTCACATGCTAGCAAGGTAATGTTCAAAATTCTTCAAGCAAGGCTTCAACCTACTGAACTGGGGAATTCATCTTTCAGTGTCATATCTTCTTGCCTTTTCATACTGTTCATGGGGTTCTCAAGGCAAGAATACTGGAGTGGTTCACCATTCTCTTCTCCAGTGGATCACATTTTGCGAGAACTCTCCACTATGACCCATCCATCTTGGGTGGCCCTACACAGCATGGCTCATTGTTTCATTGAGTCAGACAAGGGTGTGATCCATGTGATCAACTTGGTTAGTTTTCTGTGGTTGTGGTTTTCACTCTATCTGCTCTCTGATGGAGAAGGATAAGAGGACTGTGGAGGCTTCCTGGTGGGAGGAACTGGCTGTGAGGAAGACTGGGTCTTGCTCTGCTGGGCAGGGCCATGCTCAGTAAATCTTTAATCCAATTTTCAGCTGATGTTCCCTCCCTGTAGTTTGTCCAGAGGCCAAACTATGATGGAGGTAATGGCAGTGATGGTGACCTCCTTCAGAAGGACTTATGACAGCACTGTTGTATCCAGTGACCCGGACCCCGCGGCAGGCCACTGCTGACCCATGCCTCCACCAGACTCCTGGACACTCACAGGCAAGTCTGGCTCAGTCTCTCCTGGGGTCACTGCTCCTTTCTCCTGGGTCCTGGTGCACACAAGGTTTTGTTCTGTGCCCTCCAAGAGTTTGTTTCCTCAATCTGTGGACGTTCTGTAATAAAATCCCACTGGCCTTCAAAGTCAAATTCCCTGGGAGTTCTCAGTCCTTTTGCTGGATCTCCAGCTTGGGAAATCTGTTATGGGCCCTAGAACTTTTCCAACAGTACAAGAACTTCTTTGGTATAATTGTTCTCCAATTTGTGGGTCATCTGTCAATGGCTCTACAGTAGGGCTAATGGTGACCTCCTCCAGAGGATTTATGCCACACTCTAAGCCTCCCAGGTCTGCTGCAGCCAGAGCCCCCATCCCCCTGGCAGGCCACTGCTGACCTGTGCCTCAGCAGGAGACACTCAAACACTCAAAGGCAGGTCTAGCTCAGTCTCTTGTGGGGGTCACTGCTCCTTTCTCTATGTCCTGGTGTATACAAGGTTTGGGGTGTGCCCTCTGAGTGGACGAGAGTGAAAACGGTGGCTTAAAACTCAACATTCAAGAAATGAAGATCACGGCATCTGGTCTGAAGAATGGAAAGTGACAGACTTTATTTTCTTGGGCTCCAAAACCACTGCAGATGGTGACTGCAGTCATGAAATTAAAAGACACTTGCTCCTTGGAAGAAATGATATGACAAACCTAGACAGCATATTAAAAAGCAGAAACATTACTTTGTCAACAAAGGTCGGTATAGTAAAAGCTATGGCTTTTCTAGCAGCCATGTATGGATGTGAGAGTTGGACCATAAAGAAGGCTGAGCATCCAAGAATTGATGGTTTTGAGCTGTGGTGTTGAAGAAGACTCTTAAGAGTCCCTTGGACTGCAAGGAGATCCAACCAGTCCATCCTACAGGAAATCAGTCCTGAATACTCATTGGAAGGACAGATGCTGAAGCTCCAATACTTGGGCCACCATCTGATGCAAAGAGCCGACTTATTAGAAAAGACTCTGATGCTGGGAAAGAAAGATCAAAGGCAAGAAGAGAAGGGGATGACAGAGGATGAGATGGTTCGATGGCATCACCAACTCAATGGACGTGAGTTTGAGCAAACTCTGGGAGATAGTGAAGGGCGGGAAGCCTGGCGTGCTGCAGTCCATGGGGTCACAAAGAGTCAGAAATGACTGAGCAACTGAACAACAATAAGGCTTCAACAGTACATGAACCAAGAACTTCCAGAAGTTCAAGCTGGATATAGAAAAGGCAGAGGAACTAGAGATGAAGTTGCCAGCATCTGCTGGATCATAGTAATAACTTACGGTGAACAGTGTTGGATTCGTGATCTCTGAAGATTTAACTTCGGGACCAGGGACCAGGCTTGATCATTCAAGAGCTTTTGTACAGCAGAGTTTTATTAAAGTGCAAAGGGACTGAGAAAGCTTCTGATGCAAAAATCAGAAGGGGTACGGAGAGTGCCCCTCCTTTCCACAGTAATAGCAAGCCCATCTGTTTACACCTCGGCCCCTCTGGGCATTTTTCTCAGCCTGTTTAAGAATGGCTCTGACAGCCATTACTTTTTTCACTGCCTCTCTTTCTTTTCCTCATACTTCTTGCCATAAAAGACTGAGTCAGTTGCAACAGAGTATCTAAAGACTGATTTGGTCCATACACCGATAATAGCTCACAGCAGCTATCTGGAGCCAACTGAATGAGAAATCTATCCTTTGAGATCACTCTTTCCTCTTCACTTTCAGGATCTGCACAGGGATTCCCTCACTCTAGGAATTTACCACGAGCTTCCTTCTCCTGTTCTATGTTTGCCAATTTGGCATAAAGTCTTAGCATGTGCTTGCCTGAGTCCATCAAGAATAAACCTACAAAATGACTCTGATCCCATCTTCCTTTACCATGTTGTAGTACCAGCCTGGTTCTATGGTCGGGACTGCCTGATTCCCAGTGGGGAGGGCGGCTATCTCATCCTCCCTCTTCCCTACTGATTCATACTGATCCATACTTCCCTACTGATCCATACTGATACCAAGCCATTCATCTCCATGAAGTGAAGTTGCTCAGTCGTATCCGACTCTTTGCGACCCCACAGACTGTAGCGTACCAGGCTCCTCTGTCCATGGGATTTTCCAGGCAGCAGTACTAGATGGATTGTCATTGCCTTCTCCAGGGGATCTTCCCAACCCAGGGCTCGAACCCAGGTCTCCCGCATTGTAGACAGACCCTTTACCATCTGAGCCACCAGGGAAGTCAATTATTCATCTTCATAAGCAACCGCTTTTCCCAAAACTTGAGTTTTTGAATCGGGGGTTAGCATTCATCCCAGGATATACATCACATCCTTTAAAGCAAGGTCATAAAGCAGAGTAATACCCTTAAAAGCTCTAATATATTTTTCTGGGTCCTCTAAATAGTCTCCCAGATCTTCTTTGATTCCTTTTTTAAATTAGTTATTTTACTTTACAATATTGTATTGGTTTTGCCATACATTGACTTGAATCTGCCATGAGTGTACACGTGTTTCCGATCCCCACCTCCCTCCCCAAACCATCCCTCTGGGTCATCCCAGTGCACCAGCCCCGAGCATCCTGTATCATGCATCAAACTTGCATATCACATATGATATTTTACATGTTTCAACACCATTCTCCCATATCATCCTGCCCTCGCCCTCTCCCACAGAGTCCAAAAGACTTCAATACACCTGTGTCTCTTTTGCTGTCTTGCACACAGGGTTATCATTACCTTGTAAATTCCATATATATGCATTAGTATACTGTATTGGGGTTTTTCTTTCTGGCTTACTTCACTCTGTATAATAGGCTCCAGTTTCATCCACCTCATTAGAACTGATTCAAATGTATTCTTTTTAATGGCCGAGTAATGCTCCATTGTGTATATGCACCACAGCTTTCTTATCCATTCATCTGCTGATGGACATCTAGGTTGTTTCCATGTCCTGGCTATTATAAACAGTGCTGCGATGAACATTGGGGTACACATGTCTCTTTCAATCCTGGTTTTCTCAGTGTGTATGCCCAGCAGTGGGATTGCTGGGTCATATGGCAGTTCTATTTCCAGTTTTTTAAGGAATCTCCACACTGTTCTCCATAGTGGCTGTACTAGTTTGCATTCCCACCAACAGTGGAAGAGGGTTCCTTTTTCTCCAACCCTCTCCAGCATTTATTGCTTGTAGACTTTTGGATCACAGCCATTCTGACTGGTGTGAAATGGTACCTAACTGTGGCTTTGATTTGCATTTCTCTGATAATGAGTGATGTTGAACATCTTTTCATGTGTTTGTTAGCCATCTGTATGTCTTCTTCGGAGAAAGGTCTGTTTAGTTCTTTGGACCACTTCTTGATTGGGTCTTTTATTTTTCTGGAATTGAGCTGCAAGAGTTGCTTGTATATTTTTGAGATTAATTCTTTGTCTGTTGCTTTGCTTGATATTATTTTCTCCCATTCCGAAGGCTGTCTTTTCACCTTGCTTGTAGTTTCCTTTGTTGTGCAGAAGCATTTAATTAGGTCCCATTTATTTTTGCTTTTATTTCCAGTATTCTGGGAGGTGGGTAATAAGAGGATCCTGCTGTGGTTTATGTCACAGAATGTTTGGCCTATGTTTTACTCTAGGACTTTAATAGTTTCTGGTCTTACATTTAGATTTTTAATCCATTTTATTTTTGAGTATGGTGTTAGAAAGTGTTCTAGTTTCATTCTTTTACAAGTGGTTGACCAGTTTACCCAGCACCACTTGTTAAAGAGATTGTCTTTTCTCCATTGTATATTCTTGCCTCCTTTGTCAAAGATAAGGTGTCCATAGGTGTGTGGATTTATCTCTGGGCTTTCTATTTTGTTCCATCGATCTATATTTCGGTCTTTGTGCCAGTACCAAACTGTCTTGATGACTGTGGCTTTGTAGTAGAGACTTAAGTCAGGCAGGTTGATTTCTCCAGTTCCATTCTTCTTTCTCAAGACTGCTTTGGCTATTCAAGGTTTTTTGTATTTCCATACAAATTATGAAATTATTTGTTCATGTCCTTTGAAAAATACCATTGGTAGCTTGATAGGGATTGCATTGAATCTATAGATTGCTCTGGGTAGTATACTCATTTTCACTATACTGATTCTTCTGATCCATGAACATGGTATATTTCTCCATCTATTTGTGTCCTCTTTGATTTCTTTCACCAGTGTTCTATTTCTGCTTTATTGCTATGCCAAAGCCTTTGACTGTGTGGATCACAATCAACTCTGGAAAATTCTGACAGAGATGGGAATACCAGACCACCTGACCTGCCTCTGGAGAAATCTGTATGCAGGTCAGGAAGCAACAGTTAGAACTGGACATGGAACAACAGACTGGTTCCAAATAGGAAGAGGAGTACGTCAAGGCTGTATATTGTCACCCTGCTTATTTAACTTATATACAGAGCACATCATGAGAAACGCTGGACTGGAAGAAACACAAGCTGGAATCAAGATTGCTGGGAGAAATATCAATAACCTCAGATATGCAGATGACACCACCCTTATGGCAGAAAGTGAAGAGGAGCTAAAAAGCCTCTTGATGAAAGTGAAAGAGGAGAGTGAAAAAGTTGGCTTAAAGCTCAACATTCAGAAAACGAAGATCATGGCATCTGGTCCCATCACTTCATGGGAAATAGTTGGGGAAACAGTGGAAACAGTGGCAGATTTTATTTTGGGGGGCTTCAAAATCACTGCAGATGGTGATTGCAGCCATGAAACTAAAAGACGCTTACTTCTTGGAAGGAAAGTTATGACCAACCTAAAGAGTATATTCAAAAGCAGAGACATTACTTTGCCGACTAACGTCCGTGTAGTCAAGGTTATAGTTTCTCCTGTGGTCATGTATGGATGTGAGAGTTGGACTGTAAAGTAGGATGAGCACCGAAGAATTGATGCTTTTGAACTGTGGTGTTGGAGAAGACTCTTGAGAGTCCCTTGGACTGCAAGGAGATCCAACCAGTCCATTCTGAAGATCAGCCCTGGGATTTCTTTGGAAGGAATGATGCTAAAGCTGAAACTCCAGTACTTTGGCCACCTCATGCGAAGAGTTGACTCATTGGCAAAGACTCTGATGCTGAGAGGGATTGGGGGCAGGAGGAGAAGGGGACGACAGAGGATGAGATGGCTGGATGGCATCACGGACTCGATGGACATGAGTCTGAGTGAACTCTGGGAGATGATGATGGACAGGGAGGCCTGGCGTGCTGGATTCATGGGGTCGCAAAAAGTCAGACACGACTGAGAGACTGAACTGAACTGAATATGTAGGTCTTTTGTTTCTTTAGGTAGATATATTCCTCAGTATTTTATTCTTTTCATTGCAATGGTGAATGGAATTGTTTCCTTCTCTTTTCTCACTGTTAATGTATAGGAATGCAAGGGATTTCTGTGTGTTGATTTTATATCCTGCAACTTTACTATATTCATTTATTAGCTCTAGTAATTTTCTGGTTGAGTACTTAGGGTTTTCTATGTAGAGGATCATGTTGTCTCCAAACAGTAAGAGTTTTACTTCTTCTTTTCCAATCTGGATTCATTTTTCTGCTCTGATTGCTGTGGCCAAAACTTCCAAAACTATGTTGAATAGTATTGGTGAGAGTGGGCACCCTTGTCTTGTTCCTGACTTTAGGGGAAATATTTTCAATTTTTCACCATTGAGGATAATGTTTCCTGAGGGTTTGTCATATATAGCTTTTATTATGTTGAGGTATGTTCCTTCTATTCCTGCTTTCTGCAGGGTTTCTTTTTTTTTAAATCATAAATGGATGTTGAATTTTTTCAAAGGCTTTCTCTGCATCTATTGAGATAATCATATGGTTTTTATTTTTCAATTTGTTAATGTGGTTGTATTACATTGATTGATCTGTGGATACTGAAGAATCCTTGCATCCCTGGGATAAAGCCCACTTGGTCATGATGTATGATCTTTTTAATATGTTGTTGGATTCTGATTGCTAGAATTTTGTTAAGGATTTTTGCATCTATGTTCATCTGTGATATTGCCCTGAAGTTTTTTTGTGGCATCTTTGTCAGGTTTTGGTATTAGGGGGATGGTGGCCTCATAGAATGAATTTGGAAGTTTATCTTCTTCTGCAATTTTATGGAAGAGTTTGAGTAGGATAGGTGTTAGTTCTTCTATAACTTTTTGGTAGATTTCACCTGTGAAGCTGTCTGGTCCTGGGCTTTTGTTGCAAGATTTCCAATTACAGTTTCAATTTCCATGCTTGTGTGGGTCTGTTAAGAGCTTCTATTTCTTCCTGGTTCAATTTTGGAAAGTTGTACTTTTCTAAGAATTTGTCCATTTCTTCCAAGTTGTCCATTTGCTTATAGTTGCTGATAGTAGTCTCTTATGATCCTTTGTATTTCTGTGTTGTCTGTTGTGATCTCTCCGTTTTCATTTCTAATTTCCTTGATTTTTCTCCCTTTGTTTCTTGATGAGTCTGGCTAATGGTTTGTCAGTTTTATTTATCTTAAAGAACCAGCTTTTGGTTTTATTGATTTTTGCTATGGTCTCTTTTGTTTCTTTTGCATTTATTTCTGCCCTAACTTTTAAGATTTCTTTCCTTCTACTAACCTTGGGGTTCTTCATTTCTTCAAGTTGCCTTAGGTGTAGAGTTAGGTTATTTATTTGACTTTTTTCTTGTTTCTTGAAGTAAGCCTGTATTGCTAGGAACCTTCCCCTTAGTACTGCGTTTACAGTGTCCCATACGTTTTGGGTTGTTGTGTTTTCACTTTCATTTGTTTCTATGCATATATTTATTTCTTCTGTGATTTGTTGGTTATTCAGCAGCGTGTTGTTCAGCCTCCATATGTTGTGATTTTTAATAGTTTTTCTCGTGTAATTGACATCTAATCTTACTGCATTGTGCTCAGAAAAGATGTTTGGAATGATTTCAATTTTTTTGAATTTATCAAGGCTAGATTTACGGCCCAGAATGTGATCAATCCTGGAGAAAGTTTCGTGTGTGCTTGAAAAAAAGGTGAAATTCTTTGTTTTGGGGTGAAATGTCTTATAGATATCTATTAGGTCTAACCTGTCTATTGTATCATTTAAAGTTTGTGTTTCCTTGTTAATTTTCTGTTTAGTTGATCTATCCATAGGTGTGAGTTGGGTATTAAAGTCTCCCACTATTATTGTGTTATTGTTAATGTCCCCTTTCATACTTGTTAGCATTTGTCATACATATTGTGGTGCTCGTATGTTGGGTGCATAAAAATTTACGATTGTTATTTCTTCTTCTTGGGTTGATCTTTGATCATTATGTAGTGTCCTTTTTTGTCTCTTTTCACAGCCTTTGTTTTAAAGTCTATTTTATCTGATATGCATATTGCTACTCCTGCTTTCCTTTGGTCTCTATTTGCACCGAGTATCTTTTTTCAGTCCTTCACTTTCAGTCTGTATGTGTCCCTTGTTTTGAGGTGGGTCTCTTGCAGACAACATATATAGGGGGTCTTGTTTTTGTATCCATTCAGCCAGTCTTTGTCTTTTGGTTGGGGCATTCAACCCATTTACATTTAAGGTAATTATTGATAAGTATGATCCCATTGCCATTTACATTATGGTTTTAGGTTCGAGTTTATACACCTTTCTGTGTTTCCTGTCTAGAGAAGATCCTTTAGCATTTGTTGGAGAGCTGGTTTGGTCGTGCTGAATTCTCTCAGCTTTTGCCTGTAAAGCTTTTGATTTCTCCTTCATATTTGAATGAGATCCTTGCTGGGTACAGTAATATGTGCTGTAGTTTGTTTTCTTTCATCACTTTACTATGTCCTGCCATTCCCTTCTGGCCTGAAGAGTTTCTATTGAAAGATCAGCTGTTATCCTTATGGGAATCCCCTTGTGTGTTGTTTTTCCCTTGCTGCTTTTAATGTTTGTTGTGTTTGATCTTTGTTAATTTGATTAATGTGTCTTGGGGTATTTCACCTTGGGTTTATCCTGTTTGGGACTCTCTGGGTTTCTTGGACTTAGGTGATTATTTCCTTCCCCATTTTAGGGAAGTTTTCAACTATTATCTCCTGAAGTATTTTCTCATGGTCTTTCTTGTCTTCTTCTTCTGGGACTCCTATGATTCAATGTTGGGGCGTTTAACATTGTCCCAGAGGTCTCTGAGGCTGTCCTCATTTAATTCTTTTTTCCTATTTCATTTATTTCTACCATTCTATCTTCTACCTCACTTATCCTATCTTCTGCCTCCGTTATTCTACTGTTGGCTCCCTCCAGTGTTTTTGATCTCATTTATTGCATTATTCATTATATATTGGCAATGGCACCCCACCCAGTACTCTTGCCTGGAAAATCCCATGGATGGAGGAGCCTGGTAGACTGCAGTCCATGGGGTCGCTAAGAGTCAGACACGACTGAGCAACTGCACTTTCACTTTTCACTTTCATGCACTGGAGAAGGAAATGGCAACCCACTCCAGTATTCTTGCCTGGAGAATCCCAGGGACAGGGGAGCCTGGTGAGCTGCCGTCTATGGGGTTGCACAGAGTCGGCCACGACTGAAGCGACTTAGCAGCAGCAGTAGCATTGACTTTTTATTTCTTTTAGGTCCTTGTTAAACCTTTCTTGCATCTTCTCAATCCTTTTCTCCAGGCTATTTATCTGTATCCAATTTGTCTTCAAGATTTTGGATCATTTTCACTACCATTATTCGCAATTCTTTATCAGCTATATTCCCTATCTCTTCCTCTTTTGTTTGGTTTAGTGGGCATTTATCCTTTTCCTCTACCTGCTGGGTATTTCTCTGCCTTTTTGTCTTGTTTATATTGCTGTGTTTGGGGTGGCCTTTCTGTATTCTGGCATTGGTGGTTCCTCTTTATTGTGGAGGTTCAACTGTGGATGGGGTTGAACAGGTGGCTTGTCAAGGCTTTCTGGTTAGGGAAGCTTGTGTTGGTGTTCTGGTGGGTGGAGCTGGATTTCTTCTGGAGTGCAATGAAATGTCCAGTAGTAAGTTGAGATGTCAGTGGGTTTGGTGTGACTTTGGTCAGCCTGTGTATTGAGGCTCAGGGTTATGTTCCTGTGTTGCTGGAGAATTTGCCTGGTGTCTTGCTCTAGAGCTTGTTGGCCCTTGGGTGGTGCTTGGTTTCAGTGTAGGTATGGATGCATTTGATGAGCTCCTGTCAATTAATGTTCCCTGGATTCAAGAGTTCTCTGGTGTTCTCAGGATTTGGACTTAAGCCTCCTGCCTCTGGTTTTCAGTCTTACAGTAGCCTCAAGACTTCTCCATCTATACAGCACCATTGATAAAACATCTAGGTTAATGATGAAAAGTTTCTCTACAGTGAGGGACGCCTGGGAGGTACATAGTTACATGGAGAAGAGAAGAGGGAGGAGGGAGATAGAGGTGACCAGTAGGAGAAGAGGGGGAAGCAAAAGGGGAGAGAGAAAGCTAGCCAGTAATCAATGCTCGGTGTGCTCTCCACAGTCTGGACCCCTCAGAGATGTTCATGGAGTTACACACAGAAGAGAAGAGGGAGGAAGGAGACAGAGGTGGCCAGGAGGATAAAAGGGGAAATCAAAAGGAGACAGACAGATCCAGCCAGTAACCAGTTCCCTAAGTGTTCTCCACAGCCTGGAACACACAAAGAGATTCACTGAGTTGGGTAGAGAAGAAAAGGGGGAGAGGGGAGATAGAGGCGACCTGTTGGAGAAAAAGGAGAGTCAAAAGGGGGAGAGAGCAATCAGGCCAGTGATCTCGCTCCCAAGTTAAAATGAGTACTGAAGATTGGGTTCTTAAAGGTACAAAGTTGATAACAAATACCAAAAAGCAAAGATTAAAAATCTTGAGTAGAGGTTAGAGTCTCAAAAATACAATATTAAAGAAAACAAAAACAAAAAACACCACAAACAAAAAAAGTCACAGAAATTATAAAATATATATAGGAAGTTTGCTTTAAAAATAGGGTCTTTTTTTTGGCAAGCTAATCATAGGTTATAAAAATGAAAATTAAAGGAATAATGGGGACTTAAAATAACAAAAATAAAATAAATTTTTTTAATTAAAAAAATAATAGTAAAAATATATCTAAGACTTTCTCTGGAGCTGTTGCAGACAGTGTGGGGTCAGTTCATTTTCAGATAGTTCCTTGGTCCAGCTTGTACTTCTCACGGTCTACAGACCCCTTCCTATGTAGTCGGTGCTAACTACAGGGTTTCAATCTATTGCACCTGTCACTTCCCAAGTGGTTCCCTCTGCTTATTTCAGCTTCTTCTGTTTGATGGTCTCTTCAGTGTCTAATTTCTGCCCTGGCACAAGGGGCACGGTGGTGAGCACTTTTTTTTTTTAAGGCTTGCTTATTCAGTCGTGCTTTGGGGAGGAGGAACACTGCAAACAAATATCACTGGCGTGTGTTCACAGTGATTCAGCCACACTGGGTTTGCCCTCTCATGGCGTGTGTGCTTTCCCAGTCTACACCGCTCAGACTCTAGGTTGCTCTGCTGGAAACTGTCTGCTGCGGGCCCTGGTTTGCATGCACTTCCCAGGTCTAAGCTGCTCAGGTTCTTGGGTACTCCACAAAGGCACAGACTTACTTGGGCCTGTTTTTTGCACCTGTCCCAGGTCCGAGCAGCTCAGGTGACCATTTCCTTGGCGCACGTAGTCGCCCCCAGTTGAAGGCTGTGACTTATCCCCTCCCCCATCCCAGCCACTCGGTTTTCTGGGTGTACAACGGGCAAGCCTTGTGTCTCTTATGGGAAGCTGATCTCTGGCTGCAACCCTCTCTGCAGATGTCAACTGTCCAGAATCCCAAGAAGTCTTGGTTAGCAACAAAGTCTGCTTGCAGTTTGGTACAGGATGCCTCTCTGGGGCTGCGATTGCCCTCTTATGGCTCTGGCTGCCCTCGCCTGCCTGTCTCCAGTGGAGGATGAGCCAGTCTGCAGCTAGCTAGTTCTGCTCAGTCCTTTGTTCTGTGAGCATGCCTGGCGGTGGTTAGGGCTTTTCGTGGGATCGCGGGGTGGGCTAGCTATCCCACAGTCTGGGTTGCTATCTCAAGCTAGTTCCCTCAGATTGCCCTCAGAGCATTCAGGCCTGGTCCTTATTGTAAGCAATGCCACGCGCTCCTCCCTGTCCCTTCCCGGCTTGGTAGTGGGGGATGTGAGCGTCTGGGTTGTTGCACCACTGGGAGTTGCTGTTAGGCATGTAATCGGTAGGTTTTAATTATTTATTTTTCTCCTGGTTTTTTTGTCTTCTGAGATTCCAAGGCTCGCCACAGACCCACCGGAGAGAGTGTTTCCTGGTGTTTGAAAACGTCTCTCTTTTTTAAGACTCCCTTCCCGGGATGGATTTCCGTCCCTACTTCTTTCATCTTTTTATATTTTGTCCTACCTCCTTTCAAAGACAAGGGCTGCTTTTCTGGGTGCCTGATGTTCTCTGCCAGCATTCAGAAGTTGTTCTGTGGAATTTGCTTGGCACTCAAATGTTCTTTCGATGAATTTGTTGGAGTGGTCTCCTCATCCTGTTCCTCCACCATCTTCCTCCTTGATTCTTTGTATTTCTTGGTAAGAAAAGGGCTTATTAACTCTTATAGATTGATTATTTCTCCCAGTGGGTGTTTCATGAAGAGGCAATAGCTTGTGTGGCTGTTCCTCAGCCTCTCTGGCTGCTCTGTGCATACGATCCCAGGGACAGATTGGAGAAATCTGCTTTTCTTTTTCTCTTTGTCTCCTGTTCTCCATCTCATCCTGTATTTCACCCTTAGTTTTTGCTGTCTGAGCTTCTCTTACTTCAATAGTCTGAGTTTCTATTGAAACCAGAGTACTCTTGAGGTCGTACTGAGACAGGGTTTGTTTGGACCTCTACTCTACTTGGGCTGTTTGAATCTCAGTTTGGGTTGTTACTGAGACCAAGGCAACCATTCCTGGGGGGACTCCCTGACTTTCAGTTTGCCCAGTTTGGAGCCTCAGGAACAGGGGCAAGGTAGGAGGACAGGAGGGAGCTGAAGGTTTCACACCCAAATCTGTACCCTTAGGACATAAATCTGGCATGTATCACAGAGAGAAAAAGGGCAACACATATGCTACTTCTAACCATCTCCCTTGTTTTCTACAGAACCAGTCTAATTGTAAAACAGTATTATACTTAAGGGACCGTCCAACCGGCCACCGTTTGCCGTCCTCCAGTGGCGTCCTATGCAGTATCACATAGGAAGACCAGGCATGTCATCTTTAAGCTCTGGGGGTCAAATCTATCCCAGTTTTTCAGGATACAGTTCATAGGAGTGAGGCTGGAATTGTTAGCTACCATCTGTAAGAAAGAAAAAAGCAACTAGCGCCCTTTTTCTACTGGAGGCATCCCTCCCTGCTCTAGATGGGGATACAGAGAGACTTTCCACTGAAGCTTTCCTTCCCTGGTTGGACTTAGTCTTCCCTTACCAACGCAGGCACCATACTCGTCCCTCCCAGTTCCACCACTGAGATGGGGTGGGGATGCACCAGGGGCAGACCTGATGGCATCCCAGACTAGTGTCCAGTTCCTCACCATTAAAGCTTTGCTTGCTTCTGATGCTACCCAGGGTGCAATCTGAGTAACCCTCCAGAATACCCCCCTAGCTAAGACCACTGGGTGAAACATTTGTCTCCTGAGTGCCTGTGCATGACCCGGAGTATATTCGTGACCACAATAAGACCAGTATAAACATAAAACCAAACTGTTCCTTCTGAGTGTCATCACACCAGTATTCTCACAGATTCCACAGAAAGAACAGCTAAGGAGTTGGGACAAAAGCCACTGGGGCGCCTCCTCTGGTCCACTAAGAGCTAGTGTTAGCAAAGGAAGAGGCCCACTGTACTTCCTGAGTAACCGGGAACCCAAGAGATGCTCTTGGAGCTAGAGCTTCATCTAGCTTCCAAACTTTCAACTCCTAGCAAAGCAAGGCACTTCCTGACTACCAATCTAAGTTTGGGACCTAAGTAACAGCACAAAGTAATAGCATAGATCACAAGTCTTTTGAAAGTCTGTGGTCCGACCGTTTAGGTTAGTAGTTCTAACTTCCCAGGCAATTGTGAAATGGTCAAAGAGACCAGGAAAAGGTGACCGAGAAAGAAAAGTTCAGGCCACACGCTTTGCCCATCTCTGGCCGCTCCCCTTGCAGGGAGGTTGGGTGTCTCTTGGCATTGGCAGCTCAGTATAAACCCCCAATAAGGTTCCCCTTTTTGGGGCTGCCTTTAGTCATTACAAGGCACCACAAAACCACAGAGCAGAGCTCATCACTTGTTTCATGCAGGGCGTGTCATTCATTCACACAAGCACACTGAAGAGTTAGTAAAGCAGAAAACATGTATACTGATAAAGCAAAGAGGCTACAGCTCTGAGTGGTCTTACTTTGTCCTGAAGATCCTGGATGAGCCCCCAAGAAGACAGCTTACAGTCAACAGTGTCAGATTCATATCTCTTAAGATTTAACTCCGGGACCAGAGACCAGGCTTGATCACTCAAGAGCTTTTGTGTAGCAGAGTTTTATTAAAGTATGAAAAGGGACAGAAGCTTCTGACATAGACATCAGAAGGGGATGGAGAGTGCCCCCCTACTAGTGTTAGCAAGCTGTTTTGTGTCTGTTAGAAAGCTATTAATCAGGTGAGAGACACTTCCAGGCTAACAGAGTTTCACCAGGCCCCTCTCCCACAATATGCATTTTTGAGATAGGATGGCACGAGGTGTGTCACCTCCCAGCCATAAAACAGTTGATATGAATACTGGTTTATTGAGCTATTATCAGCCCAAGGTTTGAGAAGAGAAAAGTTAGTCTTACGGGGAACCATTTTGAAGAAGTGCAAATTTCAAAGCAAATACAGAGTTTCATTAGCATAGCTTAAGGAAAAAAAATTTTTTTCCATAGAGTTTGTTTCCTCCTGCCGCTTAAGGGAGAGAGAAAAAATGTCTGAGATTTGCAGCCAATTTTCTCCATTTGGAGACCCCTGACCTTCATGCCTGTTACCCTCTCAATAGAAAGAGCAATGGAATTCCAGAAGAACATCTACTTCTGTCCATTGACTACACTAAAGCCTCTGACTATCCACTTGTTGTGGACCACAACAAACTGGGAAATTCTTAAACAGATGGGAATACCAGACCCTCTTACATGCCTCCTGAGAAGCCTGTGTGCAGGTCAAGAAGCAACAGTTAGAACCAGACAAGGAACAACCAAATGGTTCAAAATTGGGAAAGGAGTACATCAAGGCTGTATATTATCACCTTGCTTATTTAACATCTATTCAGAGTATATCATGTGAAATGTGGGGCTGGATGAATCTCAAGCTGGAATCAAGATTGCCAGGAGAAATATCAGTAAGATATATCTCAGATATGCAGTTGATACCACTCTAACGGCAGACAGAGAAGAGGAACTAAAGAGCTTCTTGATGAAGGTGAAAGAGGACAGTGAAAAAGGTGGTTGAAAGCAACATTCAAAACCTAAGATCATGGCATCCAGTCCCATCACTTCACAGCAAACAGATGGGGGGAAAAGTGTAAACAGTAACAGATTTTATTTTCTTGGGTTCCAAAATCACTGTGGACAGTGACTGCAGCCATGAAATTAAAAGACGCTTGTTCCTTGGAAGAAAAGCTATGACAAACCTAGACAGCGTATTAAAAAGCAGAAACATTACTTTGCCAACAAAGGTCAGAATAGACAAAGTTATGGTTTTTCCAGCAGTCATGTACAGATGTGAGATTTGGACCAACCATAAAGAAAGCTGAGCACCGAAGAACTGATGCTTTCGAGCTGTGGGGCTAGAGAACAGTCTTGAGAGTCTCTTGGAGAGCAAGGAGATCAAACCAATCAATCATAAAGGAAATCAACTCTATATTCATTGCAAGGGCTAATGCTGAAGCTCCAATACTTTGACCATCTGATGTGAAGAACCGACTCATTGGAAAAGACCCTGATTTGGAGGAAAGACTGAAGGCAGAAGGAGAAAAGGGTGACAGAGGATGAGATGGTTGGATGGCATCACTGACTCAATGGACATGAGTCTGAGCAAACTCCAGGAGACAGTGAAGGACAGGGAAGTGTGGTGTGCCTGCAGTCCATGGAATCTCAAAGAATCGGACATGACTGAGAGACTGAACAATAAGACAAATAAAAGAAATTAAAGACAATACAAGCAAAAGGTATACTGTTTTCATGGATTGGAAGAAGTAATATTGTTAAATAACTTATCTACCTAAAGCAATCTACAGATTCAATGCAATCTCTATCAAAATACCAAGGGCATTTTTCACAGTAATAGAACAAATAATTTTAAAATCTGTATGGAAACATAAAAGGCCCTAAACAATCGTGAGAAAGAAAACCAGAGCTAGAGGAATCACACTCCCTGACTTCAGCATATAATATGAAGCTACAGGAATAAAAATACTATAGTTACTGGAACAAAAATAGACAAATAGATCAATAAAACAGAATAGACAGCCCAGAAATAAACTCACCATCTATGGTCAAAGCAAGAATATATAATGGAGAAAAGACAGTCTCTTCAATAAATGGTGGTAGGAAAACTGAAAAGTTATATGTTAAAGAATGAAATTAGAACATTCTCTAACACCACAAGCAATAACAAACTCAAAATGTATTCAACACCTAAATTTAAGACCAGAAACCATAAATCTCCTGGAGGAAAACATAGGACAAACATTCTTTCACATAAGTTGTAGCAGTAATTTTTTTGTCTGTTTCTTAAAGTAAAGGAAATAAAAGCAAAATTAGACAAATGGGACCTGATTAAATTTAAAAGCTATTGCACAGCAAGGGAAACCATAAAATGAAAAGGTAACTACTAAATGGGAGAAAATATTTGCAACTGATATAACCAATAAGGGCTATCTAAATAAACAGCTCATAAAACAAACAAGAAAATATTTGCAACTGATATAACCAATAAGGGCTATCTAAATAAACAGCTCATAAAACAAATAAACAAGAAAATCCAACTAAAAACTGGGCATAAGACCTGAAGAGACATTCTTCCAAGGCATAAATATGGCCAGCAGGAGCGTGAAAAGCTGCTCAACACTGTTAATCAGAGATATGCAAATCAAAACCACAATGAGCTATCACACCTACTAGAATGGCTAGCATCGAAAAGGACACAAATAACAAATGTTGGTGAAGATGGAGAAAAGGGAACCCTCACACACTACCAGTGGAAATCAAACTGATACAGCCACTGTGGAAAACAGTATGGAGGTTCCTCAAAAAACTAAAAACATAACTAACACATGACCTAGCAATTCCACTCTTGGGTACCTATCTGAAAAAAATAAAAACACTAATTTGAAAAGATACATGCACCCCGATGTAACACAGCAGCAAAGCTAAGCTAAGGAACAATACAATAGCCAAGCTAGGGAAGCAACCTAAGTGTTCATCAACAGATGAACAGATAAATATGTGGTACAAACACACACACACACTCATACAATGAACTACTACTCAGCAACAACAGCAAAAACGAATGAAATTTTGCCAAATACAACAATATGGATGGACTTGGAGAGTATTACGCTTAGTGAAATTAAGTCAGAAGATAAATACTGCATGTTATCATTTACATGTAGTCTAAAAAAATCAAAGAAACTAGTGAATATAACAAAGAAACAGACTCACAGATATAGAGAACAACAGTTACCAGTAGGTAAAGGGAAGTGGGGTGGAAAGAACAAGATAGGAACAGGGTGTTAAGAGGTATAAACAATTATGCATAAAACAAAGTACAAGGACATATTGTACAACAGAGGGAATATAGCCAATATTTCATAATAACTATACATGAGGTACAACTTAAAAAAAATTTTTTTAAATAGTCTAATTATTGCCCTGTGTATTCCCAAGGGTATAGAAAATAGAACCAATAAATTTAAGTGACAAGGTGCAGCTCAACTGAAAGAAGAAAATTCTAAGTAATTAGGTAGGTGCTCAAAGAATATGCTGTTCAAAGAGGTAATCTGTTCTCACCTAACAAGTATTTATTTCACAGCTGCTGTGTGCAATGTGTCAGGCACTATACTCCTACTGGGGAGACAGACAACAAACAGTAAGATCACAAACGAAATCTCATATATATATATGCTATATACACATATGTCTGTATGTATATATATCATATGTGGGCTCCCTGGTGGCTCAGTAGTATAGACTGCCGGCAATGCAAGAGACGCAGGCTCAATCCTTGGGTCGGAAAGATCAAGGAAATGGTAACCTGCTCCAGTATTCTTGCCTGGGAAACCCCATGGACTGAGGAGCCTGGCGGGTTTCCATCTGTGGGACTGCAAAAGAGTCGGGCATGACTGAGCACGCAGGCACATACATGATACAGTATATATATTAGGGATATCTCATGTAATCTAGCTGGGGGCAGGGTATAGTCAGTAAAGATTTCACAGTACTTAGAACACTGAAGCTGAGACCTGGAAAATTTGGTAGACATTAGCCAGATTATAGGGAGTACTGGTAAAATATTCCAGAAAAGGAAAAAATATGCATGAAGGCCCTCACTGACAGACAGCATACACTACCCTTCCAATAAACCTAAAGGATTTTAAGTTAAAGTTGACTGGAACTTAACTAAGGAGAAAAAAGCAGCAAAAGAGAAAATTGAGTGAGTTCTGGTCAAGGGGAAGTTTGGACTTAAGCCTAAAGGCAAACTTCATACATTCAAAGTAACTTCGGCAAGCCAGATAAGATCATTCTTTAGGAAGATCACTTTGAGGTGTGAGGTGGCAGAAACCAAAGCACAGAAACCATTTAAGCAGCTCTCAGAATAGTCCCTTTGAGGACACATAGGGTGGCCTGAACTAAAATGATGGTATTTGACAGAAAAGGGTAGGGAAGAACTGAAGTTAGTGAGGGAGAAGGAAGTGTCTGAAAACGATTTCTCCTTTGGATACCTGGGTAGACAGACCATTCCCTAAAAAAGGAAACATGGAGTTGAAACAGGTGTGTGTGTGTGTGTGTGTGTGTAAGGGGTAGTTCACATCTGTACGTTAAGGTACATTGTAAGTTATGCAAGTGAGACCAACTACAGCACCTAAAAATATGGGTCTGAGGCTCAAGAAAGAACTCTGGGCTGGAAATGTGCAAGCCATCTACAGAGGGGGGAAAAGCCACACAGGTGGATAAAACGAAAAAAAAAAAAAAAAAAAAACAGAGAAATCCTGTAGTAAGAGCACAACAAATCCTTGACAGACAGTAAAACAGAAACCTGGAGACTGAGAAGGAAGTGCCAGAAAAGGCAGAAGATGTGGCAGGAGGGTCTCACAGCACGAAGGCAAAGGGGTACATGGAGGTGGACAGGCAAATTCCAGGCTTCCCAAAGGCAAGCTATAAAGACTAAGAGATACACTGGAATTAGTTGAAAAAAAAAAAAAAGTCATGGGGAACTGGTAAGAGCAGTTTTACTGGGTCAGTAAGCTTAAATGCTAGATGAGAAAAGGTTAAGGAATAGGAGACAGATGGAGGCAGCTCAAGAAAGGGATGAGAGAGGGTCAGAGACAGAAGAAGGATTTTGTTATTTAAGACAGGTAGAGATTTGACATTTAAATACTGGCAGTCCAGTATTATATTGGAAAAAAAATAGTGGCAGTACTGTTTCATTCAACTCTAAGAATGCTGAATGTTGAAAACAGAAAAACAGAAACAGAAACAAACAAAACTCTTAAAAGAGTCAGACTCAAGAGCATAGGAAGGAATATAATACAGAGTACAATACAGACTAGATTTTGGTCAATGGTGCATGTGCTAAGTTGCTTCGGTTGGTCTCTTTGTGATCCTATGGACCGTAGCACGCAAGATTCCTCTGTCCACAGGATTCTCCAGGGAAGAATACTGGAGTGGGTTGCCGTGCCCGCCTCCAGGGGATCTTCCTGTCCCAGGGATCGAACACACGTCTCAGGTCTCCTGCACTGGCAGGCAGGTTCTTTGTGAATAGCGCCACCTAGGTAGCCCCTTCAATGGTAGAACCCAATATACAGTGGAGGTGCACCAGTGAATCCCAAATGACTAATTGCTGAAAATGGTGTGAGTGCTGTCCCATAGTGTTCTGAAAGTTACCCCACCCCCCAAACCCTGAGAGGCAGGAGGGCATAATGGCTAAGAGCATGGGCTCTGGACCAGCCGTGTGAATTTCTATTATGGCTCCTCCACATAGGTGTGTGATACAGCTAAGTTAGCCACCTTTCTGTGCTTCAGTTTCCTTTTCAGCTGTTTCACGGATTAAGTTAATACAAGGCTTAGAACAGTTCCTGGCACACAGTGGTATCCCATCAGTATCCCACAGTTTCATGGCTATTAATATTAGGTTTTTACATTAAACTTGCTAAGGATCAAGAAAACTACATGTTTCATGAATATCTTAATTTATGTCCTTAAAACCCAGCATCTTTAAATTCTACAGAAGTATCCAATTAAAAGATGGTCTCAGATATTAAAATAAACTCTTCAATGAGAAAAATATTAAACCAAGCTGCTTTAGGTTTAACCAAAACTTAAATTAACCTGCTTTAACTGTTAAATCAAAACTTAGTAATATATAAACCAAAAACAAGAATTTGTATTTGGAATGTTGAAGAATCAGTATAAGAAAAATAAGAGTTCACTCACTCAAAAAGGCACATCTTTAAGGATGTTACTAAATGGTACTCCCTTCACTTCCTAGAAATCTAACCTAATAAAATTGAGAATAATTAGGAGTAGTATATTAGTCTTTATTAAAAATGCTGCCAGATGGAAACATGTTTCTCTATTAATAAAACCATGAAAAGTAGAGATTAAAATTTAGATCATGTTCAAAGGTAACTTCAGCTCCACTAGGAGGCATTACACACTGAGAGTCTGGAAACCTACCAAAAAGTTTAGTTGGTAATTTTCTAGAGAAGACAATTCTTTGGGGGAGAATTAACTACATAAATTATAATTGCTGAAAACAAGACGTAACACTGAATAATCTGGATAAAAAGGGAAAAAAAATCTTAGTTGAAAGAAGCAACAGAAATCCCCAGTCATCATCTCTAACAAATGTTTCTTGGCCTCAGCTTGGAAACAATGTGCTAAGAAGCTTACTCCTTCCCAAGCAGCCATTTACGAACAGTTCTGTTAGAAAATCAAATTTAGCAGACTGCATTCCTTTTGTACAAACTCTTGTCTGAGGTCACAGGTGAATTCTTCCACTCGATGACAGTTTTCAGAAAGTTCAAAGGCTACCATGTATCCTTATCACGTCCCTTGTCCACGCTTTAAACTCCCCCCATTCCCAAAGTATGTCCTCATGAATATGATTTCCAGAGCCACTGTCATCCATGAAAATTCAGTTTCAAACTACATAAAGAATGAAGTCAATTTGGGAAGCAAAATACTAATGTCTAGTTTAGGAAACTATCATAATAGTGACTACAGATCCAGTCTCAAGAGTATGAGCTGTGCAAGGATTTTCAGGGTATGTTTTTTATTTTCATGACTTTAAAAAATATTAACAGTTATAAACACAGAGCTCTTATATGATATGAATTTTCTATTTTAAGATCTTTTACAGAATAAGACTTTGAACCAATATTTTTCAAACTAGGATATACCTTAGGTCCATGAAAAACTCTTCTTTAAAAAGGTATTGTTTCAAAAATACAGTTTTGGAATACCCCATGAGGTTTAATGTTACCCAATCAATGTTTTAGGGACTCATCATGCCTGTTCAGCAAAAAGGCTATTACATTTATGAATTAGGGGAAATCAGATTTGGCATACTGACATAAATTTGCAGCAGTAAACTCCAGTATACCAAAAAAAAACCACCCAAAAACCATGTTTTAAAAATGAGCATAATCACTTGGCCTTATGGCTAAGATCAAGTGTAAAAATCAACCTGAGTCAGAATCTCTACTTCATAGAACAGGCAGCGAAGATTTCCTGTCTTCAGTCCACACTGATGACTAGTGTTGAAGCCCCACAGTCTCTTTAAATCCAGGACTCCTCTGCTTCCACACTGTGTTTGGGAGAAATAAATGCGTAGCCCGGGGACCAACTTTCCTGTGTGCACCATTCAGCTACTTCCCAGTGAGGTCCTCTCTGCCTGAGGCCGTGTCACTGACCTCCAGCAGTTTCCAAAGACCCCCAGGAGCCTCCCTATGCCCATCCAGTCATCCTGTGCTCTGCTCACTCTTAGGCAACCTACCCTCCCTCAGGTCCACTATTATAAATAGGAGGAATAGTCTAATTTTTTACTGAAGCTGTTAGCAATAAGGTGATACAGATGTGGTTAATTAATCTGCCTTACTTTAATAGGCTGCATTTGACACAGTATTTTAAAGACTAATGTCCTGAGGGAAGTCAGATGCCTTTAAACTCAGACCAAAGGAAACTGATTCTGTAAGTCCACTGGTAAGTAGTAAGTCAGTGGAAATTACTTCATTTCCTCAGCCTCAAAGACGATGTTCTAATACTTGAGAGGAAAAAAATCCTTACTATTTAGGAAATCAGTCCTCTTCTGGAGCAAGAAACAAACAGCAAAAGGGAAAAGAAGTGAAATGTGAACGATTTTAAAAATCCTCTGGGAATTACTTCCAATTATTAGTAAACAAAGAGTAAAGGGCT
Source organism: Aepyceros melampus (assembly GCA_006408695.1). NCBI lineage: Eukaryota > Metazoa > Chordata > Mammalia > Artiodactyla > Bovidae > Aepyceros > Aepyceros melampus. The sequence goes on from SJXQ01005449.1 coordinate 292,375, forward strand.
ATTTATTTACTTGAACACTTGCAATATGCTGCACATTAGAAGCTGAGAAAGCATATTGCTGTCATTATAGAGTCTGTGACAAAGACCAATTGCTAAGAGCGCGAGAAGCAGAGTTATTAGTTCAGAACTAAATGAGAAGGCAAAAGCAGGTACCAGATGGAATGGGAATCTTTCACTTGAAAAACATCACTCTAAAGCAATCAGAATTGGGAATGTTCCCCAAAGAAGTTCTAATGACATTCTAACCCAATATGTTATCAGCATCATTTCAAGGAAGTGATGGGATTTAAAATTCAGGGGGTCACAGGACTTCCCTGGTGGTCCAGTGGCTAAGGCTCCACACTACCCAAGCAAGGGGGGCCCCAAGTTCAGTCCCTGGTCAGGGAACTAGATCCCACATGCCACAACTACGAAGTTCACATACCGCAACTAAGAGTTCACACACCACAACTAAGCACTCACATGTTGCAACTAAAATCCTGCATGCTGCAGCTAAGATTCTGCATGCCGCAAAAACGATCAAAGATCCCATGTGCCACAACTCAAACCTGACACAGCCAAATGAACAAATACTTAACAGAATAAAATTCAGAGAGTCAATTAGCTGACAAGCTTACATGCACGCTTATAGTTTCTGAAATTTTGCTTTGGATTTATAAGCATAATACTCTTAATCATGCTTATATGCTGTAAGATTTTCATTTCAGTAAGATATAGCAGTAGAAAAGTAAGCTAGAATCTTGAGATCCTATTTACCACTATATATACCTTGCTTTTTGGACAAGGCAAAATAATCCCTCTACCTGTGCAGCTTATCTGAATCATGGGCAACATTATTACATCCTAACTCTCTCCTTGTACTCGATATCGAAGTATGTTCCTACCATCTTGAAAAGCATAAACCTATAAAATGACAACAAATTCCTTAAGACATCCAAGCAATTACACTGGAAAACCAGCATAAACTACTGAACTGGGTATCCCAGCAAAATAGTTTGACATTTGTCCTCTACTAAAAAAAAAAAAAATGCAAAAAACCCCACAGAATGATGATGTACTCTTTTATGACATTAACTGCTGTAATTCTAAGCTAAAAGATGGGCCAGATGTGGGGTTTTATAAGGAAGTGTGGCAAACAGGCCTAGCCTCCACATTCCCTCCACTGGACAGATGAATGGCTGCAGTCACACCCCTATATCCAACTTTAAAGCATTAGTCCATGTCTGCAATCTCTTTAGTGTGTTTCAAAGTGTACCAACAACATTCTCCAAGTGAATGTTTCCTGTCCAAATCAAGTAAATTTTTTTCTTCCTCTTTAAGTGAATTTGGTAACAGTATTTAGAAGCCAGAATTTAAAATGTATGCAGAATTTAGCTAGCCAAACTAATTTTTAAAAATTTCAGTTCTCTGAAAGGAAAACATAAGCAAAGGACACAAAGTGTTTTAACTGCCAACATCTAATGAGATTTCACATGAACATTTCAGACTTACCGTCCTCCCTCTGTGGTGATAATCAGTTGGCGTTGGGTATGATGTCCGCCTTACCCATGAGCTCTGTTGCCACCTCTCTCTCAGATCTCCATGGCCTTGAGATCAAGTCAATGACTACTTATTAAGGCGCTCTGTTCTGCTCCCTTTTCTTAGAGAGGAGCTAAGAAAATCCACCCATGTGGGAAAGCAGCAAAGACAGGAAAAAAGGGAGACAGTAAATGAAAGTAAATAGTCCTGCATTAAATATGCAATTAGCGTTGTGAAAGTCACTCAAAATATCTAAAAAAAAGAATTCAGTTCAGTTCAGTCGCTCAGTTGTGGTCCGACTCTTTGCGACCCCATGGACTGTAGCACGGCAGGCCTCCCTGTCCATCAACAACTCCTGGAGTTTACCCAAACTCATGTCCTGGAGTTTACCCAAACTCATGTCCATTGAGTCAGTGATGCCATCCAACCATCTCATCCTCTGTCGTCCTCTTTTCCTCCTGCCTTCAATCTTTCCCAGCATCAGGGTCTTTTCCAATGAGTCAGCTCTCGCATCATGTGGCCAAAGTATTGGAGTTTCAGCTTCAACATCAGTCCTTCCAGTGAACACCCAGGACTGATCTTTAGAATGGCCTGGTTGGATTTCCTTGCAGTCCAAGGGACTCTGAAGAGTCTTCTCCAACACCACAGTTCAAAAGCATCAATTATTTGGCACTCAGCTGTCTTTATAGTCCAACTCTCACATCCATAGATGACTACTGGAAAAACCATAGCCTTGACTAGACAGACCTTTGTCGGCAAAGTGATGTCTCTGCTCTTTAATATGCTGTCTAGATTGGTCATAGCTTTCCTTCCAAGGCGCAAGCATCTTTTCATTTCCTGGCTGCAGTCAGCATTCCACTATAAAATGAGCTCATGGCTTGCTTTGCTGATTCACATTATATACGTAATTCCTATATGCACTTTATATCACTGACTTCAAATTTAATTTTTTATAAGTATTTTTGGAAAAAACCTACCTTATTTGATTTCATTGTTCATCAGCCCTTCTAGTTACAGAAGAACTATAACACAGACTCAAACTGATCATTTTAATATTTTGTCAAATTCTAGAAAAAGGGTTTACAGAAAAAGAACATCTAGATTAAATCAGGTAGTATTTTCTCTGTGCATTATACCTAACAATGTTCATATGAGTAACTGACTGGGGGTCTTGAGAGCAGAAGCAAATGTGACTTTTCAGAAATGGAGTCTTCAATGGGCTCAATTTGCCAGATAAATGTTCTAACCTCCTGAGGAGTCCCAGGTTTATAGCTTAAAAACTGACAGCACATACTATCAGTCCCTATCAGTTCAGTCCCTATCACTGAAGATCAAAGATAATGCTAATGTCCTATATGGACCCCAAGATTATACAGGACTGTTGCAAGAAAAGCCTTTCTTATACACAAAAGCTTATGTTTTTAACAGCGCACCCAAAAAAGAGACTTTCCGATCAAAGACTATCATTTAGAATGAATCCCAACTGGGCCTTCATTTTGTCAAGTTAATAAAAATTATATTAAATCAATAAATCTAGAACTATAGACTAAATCTTGTTCTTAAGTTCAGAATGAAAAAAGTACAGGTTTTAAAAATCAGGTGCTGTCATCAGAACATTGTAAGTTAACAACTAAAATGGGTAGAAAGTATTTTAAGAGACATGCAAAGGAATCATTCTTAGTTACAGTGTGCTGTCCCAGGCATCCAACCATTACAATCCCATCAATTTAAAGTGAAACTGTGGCATAGCAATTACTTGGTTTACAAATAAGAGAGGTATGTAGTTTTTATGAGCTAAGGACTTATAAAGTATTAGCTGGTGCAGCCCTGATTCCCACTCCAACTCTGGATATGCGGCCTGAGGAGTCTGACTCCGCACTTGATCCACCACTAAAAAGCTCGACGCCTCATGCACTGTGCTGTCTCAATTCTACATTGTGACCGACATCGCGACAATTCCCTGGTCTAATATGGCTCAGTAGTGTTTGGGTACGATATTCCCACCAGGAACTCTGTTCTAGCTGACCCAGAGCAGGAACCAGGCTAGAGTCCTATTTAAAGGACAGAATCACTCCGTAGCTGCTGTGTCTAAGGATTCCCACTGGGCAACTGAGTATCTGTCTTCTTCTTCTTAGGTAACCTTTAACAAATAGAGTTCTATTAATTATTGAAGCTGAAAATGTACCACCATTTCAGTAAAAATTCTAACCAACAGTTCCACATCATATCTACATCAAGAAGAACATTAGTCAAATGCTACCTGTACTAGAAAGCTCTAACAGGCTGAGCAAGTAAAATTCATCACGCTTTTAAGGATCTCAAGCATATTCCTATAATTCAGTCCCTATCTTCAAACTGAGTCTTTAAAGGATATAACATAATCTCATTTTATGAGCCAATGCACATAAAGGACTACTCACAGACCAAGAGAATAGTCTCATCTGAGGTCAATCCTTTTTCATTTGGTAACGACAATTCCACTCACAGAAAAGAGACTCTCGAAGTTCAAAGGTTTAAAGTTTCATTAGAAAAATCATACATAAGATAAAAAATGTTTATCAACAATAACGGTATTATTTCATTCAGCAGATTCATGCAAAACATGAGTGACAGTATAGAAATGACCATATAAAATCTCATACAACTTATCTGGAAAACCAGTCCCTTAGAAGGCAACTGCAGTTCCATTTTTCCAAGCTCACTTCTTAAGTTGAGGGTTTTCTGTAATTGGTTTTACCTTTTCTCCATAACAAGTTTAAAGATGCATGTCATTTTCCCATCACCAAGTACTTTATTCCTCAAAATGTTTAAACCAAGCACCTGATAACCAGGTGTATCTGTTGCTTCCAATTCTTTTATTTTGCTAAGGAATATGAAACTGCTTTGAAAGTCAATCCAATATTACACCAAAGTTTTATTGTCCTTAGCTACTTGGCTATTTGTCCTCGTCAGCTTCTTAGGAAGCATGAGTAACAGTCATCGGTAGCTGCACAACTGAGATTATAAGGAGCACTTTTTTCCCTCTTTGTAAAGTATGTCTATGGGCTCTACCTCCTCTCTGCCCACCCAGTGGCTCCACCTCCCTGATCAGAGTTAAACCTGGGAGGAGGTTTTTTGTTCCAAGTCTCTTAATTTCTTCTGTGATCAAATTACATGAGTTTACTTAAGATTTTTCAAAAAGAAAGAAAAAAGTCTATTTTATTGTTTCGATGAGAAAATGTTGAAACCCTTAGAGAAGTTTACCATCTGTCCCAACTCCACTCCATCAAGGCTGCAAACAGCTTCTCATTTGCTGTGACAGCAGTGGTGGGATGCCCATGATCAACTGCTGTCAGCACCCGTATGATACTTCAGACTGGGTCTTTTTCACTGCTCACTTTATTCCTAAAAAGCAAAAGCCTTTGTAATTAGACTAAATTCCATTTCTGAAAGTGAAGGTATTTGTGTTGTTCCACTCTGTTTGGTTACATGCACAGGACAAAAGACAGGATGACTCATTTACCCTGAATAAAACGCAACAGTGACAACTGCAAGGGAGGTTGATTAAAATATTCCTGTAGCTTAGAGAAACTAAGCAAAGTGCAAGCTGGAACAGAGTTCTAAACATCTCCTGGGTGAAATTCAAACTACTGGAAAGAAGGTGAAGGGCCATTAATAGGATCAGTGTCCTAAAAACTATCGAGGTGGAAAGCCACCTCTGTGTGCTCCTCCACGGCCCCCCCTGAAGCCACCTCTTTCTCCTCGGAAGTTAGATCGATTTCTCTCTCGCCCACGGCCAGCAGAAGTGCCACCTCTTCCACCTCCTCTGGGAGCTCCACCTCCCCGATCAGATTTAGATTTGGGAGGAGGTGATTTTGGTCGAAGTCTCTCAATTTCCTCTGTACATCCAGTCAAATAGGAATTTGGGGCACTGAAGTAGGATGCATACGTTTCTGCATTGTAGTTACTATTTGTAAGAGTTGGTCCAACTGTAAGCCACCCTGAAACAGAGGGAAAAAAGATTAACCTTTTTTTCCCCCCAATTCTCTTACTGATCTTTAGGAGCCATTTCAAATCTCCAGTGCTTTTCCAAAGATGTCCCTATCACTTACCCAATATTGATATTTTACATAGAATACGTGGCATTTAACTATGGTCTTTGATTTCATATATATATATATATTTTTTTGTTTTGTTTTGTTTTTCCTCTTAAACTGTAACTTTTATAATATAATCGTCATTTCCATCCATATTTCACATTCTGTGAGAACAGGATTTAGAAAATATTAGACACTACACTGAGTTCTGGCTTAGTGAAAATTTATTAAATTTTATATTACCTTCCTACTTGTAGAAATGGTTCCAGTTTTCTGACTAACATCCTGGAACTAACTTTTGCTTCTTCTCTTCCAACCATGTTAACCCAGCTGCCAGGTCGTAGAAATTCAACCTACTACCATGCTGCTCCTACTTGTTACCATCTTTCCATTTCTGCTGCCACCCTTAGAGTTTTTGTTTTTCTACTAGTTTTTTCCCCTACACATACAACAGACATACTTGTACACTGGAATGCTTTCCCAACCTCTCCTCCTCTAAAAGTGGAAAGCCTAAAGCAAGCTGAAACCACATTCCTTCTCTGCACAACCTTCTGGGCTTTCCACTAAGCCAGAATGCAGTAACATGGAATCGGAAGCCTTACACGCTGAGGTCTGAACCAGCTTTCTAACCGCACTGCTGAAGCAATGAGCCTCTACAGTTAACTGTCTGCACGCTGATCTCCACCTTGTGCCTGTAATTTTTTCTATCCTGTCAACCTGGTGAAAATTCCATCCCTCAACATCCACTTTAAACATGTATCTTCATGAAATGAATTATTTTTCTGAATTTCCATTACATATTATATTCCTATAGGTAAAAAGGTTTTGTCAACTTCATTGCTAGATAATTTTCCTTATAAGGATGGTTTCTGTTTGATTACATTGTATCTGCAACAGGAAGAGCTACAAATTAACTGTAAATGCCTGATGGAGACCACGTGCTTCAAGGTTCCCTGCATGTGGCGATTCCTGATCATTAGGGCAGGTCGAGGAATCTCTAAGAATTAGGTTTTTCACCTGAAAAATTAATCTCACACAATTTCTGCCTTATCAAGATTATTTCTTAGACTATTAGGTCCATGATAAAATGCAAAATATTTTACTGGGGTCACATTCTAAAATGTAGTAGCCTTTTTTTGTACAAAACTGTGTTCATCATTTAAAGTGTCTAACAGTGCACAGATAAAATCTGTAATATCTGGAGAAAAATAACAGATAAAACCATATGATGCTTTTCATGTCTCATCAAGTAGACACTTGATAAAAATGAGATGAAAGAATACACTGCACACCTATGTGGTCTCACTGACAATTGAATCTAGGAGACTTTTACTTGCTTTTGGTTTATTTTCTGCTATACATATAGTGCTGTGGAACACAACACACAAGCAAGAGGTAAGAAAAAATTCGAAGATTTAATAAAAATAGTTAATATTATCTCCTTCATGCTATATTGCCCTACATAAATAAGACATGTAAACCTTTACAAAGTAAACTGCAAGGGACACTGCCTCCCACTCACAAATTCTTCACTGCAACAGGTTCTATTAAAATTTTGAATCCTTAATTTCTAAGAACCAAATAAGTTTAAATTAGCCTGGCTTCAGTGAACATGATATATATATCAATTTTCAAACGTTTAAAGCAATAATAAAGACTATTCCTCTGGTACATGTTATATATCTTAGACTATCTCCTTGAGGAAGAAATGTATTTGAGGATATGACCCAAATAAATTATAGCCTCTTGAACAGACTTTTCTCAGTTGCTCCTATTATTATTTACATGGTTAACTTCCTACTACATAATTTTCCCAAGTGGATATTCCTTCTTAATACTAAAATAATTTGTGCAAGAATGGGCAAAGATAAAGAATCAGATAGTAGTTTACAAGCAAAGAATAAAATCTAAACCTCTTAAGACTTTCTACAACTGGTATAGATATAGATAGAAGGGTATCAGAGATATAATGTATAATATAAACTGGGTAGAGTGGCCATACCTAAATGAATGGAGAAAATTCCCATTATGTTATAGTTATACAATATTATAAAGACAAACTGGCACCAAAATTTGTATTTTTATTTCAGTTGCTGTTTAGGTTTATATCTATAGCTATACTTCATAATTATCTACTCTCTCTACTCCTTAGGTTCTTCCACTCACACTAAAAAAAAAAAAACTTAAAATAATGCTATAAAGCCATTAAAAGCACTATAACTAATCACTTAAATGTAGAAATAATTTTGACATATTTTGACATAATACTGAGAAAATACAAAATGATGTTATGTAAAAATTTGTATGCACAGAGGACTGGAAAGTATTATGCAAAAAAATAATACTTCTTGGAAGTAGTGAGGTTGAATCTTTTTTCCTCTTGAAAATTTTTTTTAATGTTGTTACACTGACTTTTCAATTATTAAAAGATTACCATCTGTTTGATGTTCCCTTTTATTGTTCAAATAGCTTTGCTGCTTCTTTAAAGTTTTCTACTTCCTTTAAATAGCAGTTCCCACTGGAGATTGTTCCCAGATTCAAGAGCTATTTTTGAGTATGAAGGTAAGGATGGAAGATAAAAATCTGTTCCTTATTTCCTCAAACACTACAGCCATAATCTTAATATTCAATATCTATGGACATCTACACTTTCTGAAAAACACACAACTACAGCTGAGCATCTAGTCATATTACTTTCTTTTAAGCCAGTGAAGAGGAAATATTTGCTTGCCATAAGCTCTGTTGCCAAAATATTTTACTTTGATAAGAGAGTAAAATCATCTACTAAACCTCCAAACAAGATGTTCATGTATATGTACAGCAAAAGTCTCAACAACTCAAAGTTCATTCTGTAGCTATATATCTAGTATGTGTGTAAAACTCAGGCATGACTGTATATATAGAGAAAAATTGCTTTTAAAAGACTAAAGAAACTATGAAGTTTAAACCATAGCATTCCTACCCTTAAAAAAAAACAATATGCTACTTTAATTTAGAATTTAATAATTCAAGGGTACTTGCTGCAATTTCCAAGAAAACCAGTGAAGGAACAATAAAAGAATATCTAACAAGTTAATAAAAAAGAAACACCTGAATAATATAATAATTCTTAATCCAAAAGAAATGAGAGAAAAGGGGACACAGAACAGGTTGTACCAATGTAAAGCAAACATTAGGGTGGTCATAGCAAACACCCTCTTCCAACAATACAAGAGACAACTCTATACATGGATGTCACCAGATGGTCAACACCGAAATCAGATTGATTATATTCTTTGCAGACAAAGATGGAGAAGCTCTACACAGTTGGCAAAAACAAGACCAGGAGCTGACTATGGCTCAGATCATGAACTCCTTATTGCAAAATTCAGACTTAAATTGAAGAAAGTAAGGAAAACCACTAGGTCATTCATGTATCACCTAAATCAAATCCATTATGATTATACAGTGGAAGTGACAAATACATATAAGGGATCAGATCTGATACAGCGTATAAAACCATGGATAGAGGTTCCTAACACTATATAGGGAGGCAGTGGTTAAAACCATCCCCAAGAAAAAGAAATGCAACAAGGCAAAATGGTTTTTGAGGAGGCCTTACAAATAGCCAAGAAAAGAAAAGAAGCAAAAGGCAAAGGAGAAAAGGAAAGATATACCCATCTGAATGCAGAATTCCAAAGAAGAGCAAGGAGAGTTAAGAAGGCCTTCCTTAGTGTTCAATGCAAAGAAATAGAGGAAAATAGAATGAGAAAGACTAGAGATCTCTTCAAGAAAATCTGAGATACCAAAGGAACATTTCATGCAAAGGTGGGCACAATAAAGGACAGAAACAGTATGGACCTTACAGAAGCAGAAGAGATATAAGTGGCAAGAATATACTGAAGAACTGTACAAAAAAGGTCTTAATGACCTGGATAACCACAATGGTGTGATGACTCACCTAGAACCAGACCTCCTGGAGTGTGACGACAAGTGGGCCTTAGGAAGCATTAATATGAACCAAGCTAGTGGAGATGATAGAATTCCAGCTGAGCTATTTCAAATTCTAAAAAGTGATGCTGTGAAAGTGCTGCACTCAATATGCCAGCAAAGATGGAAAACTCAGCAGCAGCCACAGGACTGGAAAAGGTCAGTTTTCATTCCAATCCCAAAGAAGGGCAACACCAAAGAATGTTCAAACTACCACACAATTGCACTCATTTCACATGCAAGCAAAGTAATGCTCAAAATCCTTCAAGCTAGGCTGCAACAGTATGTGAACCAAGAACTTCCAGATGTACAAAGTAAATTTAGGAAAGGAAGAGGAACCAGAGATCACATTGCTAACATCTACTGGATCACAGAAAAAGCAAGAGAGTTCCAGCAAAATGTCTACTTTTGCTTCAATGACAACACTACAGTCTTTACTGTGTGGATCCCAGCAAACTGTGGAAAATTCTTAAGAGATGGGATACCAGACCACCTTACCTGCCTCCTGAGAAACCTGTCTGCAGGTTAAGAAGCAACAGTTAGAACTGGACATGGAACAACGGACTAGATCAAAATTGGGTAGTGACTATGTCAAGGCTGTATATTGTCACCCTGTTTATTTAACTTATATGCAGAGTCATCATGAGAAATGCTGGACTGGATGAAGCACAAGCTGGAATCAAGATTGCCCGGAAAAATATCAATACCTCAGATATGCAGATGACACCACCCTTATGGCAGAAAGCGAAGAGGAACTAAACAGTCTCTTGATGAAAGTGAAAGAGGAGAGTGAAAAAGCTGGCTTAAAGCTCAACATTCAGAAAGCTAAGATCATGGCATCCAGTCCCCTCACTTCATGGCAAATAGATGGGGAAACAGGGGCAACAGTGATAGACTTTATTTTCTGTCTCCAAAATCACTGTGGATGATGACTACAGCCATGAAATTTAAAGACACTTGCTCCTTGGTAGAAAAGCTATGACAAACCTAGACAGCATATTAAAAAGCAGAGACATCACTTTGCTGACAAAGGTCTGTATAATCAAAGGTATGATTTTTCCAGTAGTCATATACAGATGTGAGAGTTGGACCATAAACAAGGCTGAGCACCAGAGAATTCATGCTTTTGAATTGTGGTGCTGTAGAAGACTCTGTAGAGTCCCTTGGACAGGAAGGAGATCAAACCAGTCAATTCTAAAAGAAATCAATCTTAAATTTTGAAGAACTGATGCTGAAATTGAAGCTTGAGTACTTGGGCCACTTGATGCAAAGAGCCAACTCACTGGAAAAGGCCTTGATGCTGGGAAATACTGAAGGTAGGAGGAGAAGGGGATGACAGAGGATAAGATGGTTCGATGGCATCACCACCTCAATGGACCTGAGTTTGAGCAAATTCCAGGAAATAGTGAAGGACAGGGAAGCCTGGGGTGCTGCAGTCCATGGGGTCACAGTCAGACATGACTGAGCGACTGAACAACCACAAATATCAGAAACTACATTAAAGGTTTTTCTAGTGGCTCAGTGGTAAAGAAACCCCACGCTAATGCAGGAGACATGAATTTGCCCTTGATCCTGGAAGATCATACATGCTGTGGGACAACTAAGCCCGTCTGCAATTACTGAGCCTGTATTCTAGAAACTGTAGCTACTGAGGCCACATCCAGAACTACTGAAGTTCTCCTGCTCTAGAGCCTCTATTTCACAAGAAAATCCACTCAAATGAGAAGCTTGTGCGCCATAACTAGAGTAGCCCCTACTAGCTGAAAAGTCTGTGCAGCAACAAAGACCCAGCACAGCCAAGAATGAATAAAAAGAAACATCTTTTTAAAAGAAATTAAATTAAATATAGACTTGACTTGTAGCTCAGTTGGTCAACAATCTGCCTGCAGTGCAGGTTAGGGTTCAATCCTTGTGTTGGGAAGATCCCTTGGGGAAGGAAACAGCAACCCACTCCAGTATTCTTGCCTGGAGAATCCCATGGACAGAAGAGCCTTGCAGGCTACAGTTCATGGAGTTGCAAGAGTTGGACATGACTTAGTGACTAAACCACCACTACCACCACCACCAAATAATTCAATTAAGGGACTTCCCTGGTGGTCCAGTGGTCAGGATTCCACACTTCCAAAGCAAGGGGCACAGGATAAATTCCTGGTTGCGAACTGAGATCCTATGTCTCTCAGCCAAAGAAACAAAAACCAAAAAAAAAAAACAAAAAACAAACATGGGAAAGACTCAAAGATAAAGATTAAACCTACCTATTTAATGAAAACTACCTCTGTGTTTGATCACAAGAGGTATGTTAAAGAATATGGAAGACTGAAAATAAAGGATGGAAATAATATGCAGAGCAAATACAAACCCAAAAAAAGCCGGAATCACTGTGATAATGTTAGATGAAGTAGGATTTAAAGTTAAGAAACTGGATTAGGAAGGACAATTCATAATATTAAGAGCATCAATCTACAAGGAAGGCATAAAAGTCCTACATTTGAAATACACCTAATAACAATCTTGAATAGACATAAATTCAAAACTGACAACTAAACAGAACCACAAACCCATGATCTTAATAACTTTAAACATACCTTTCTCATAGAATAGTTAAAAACATCAGTAAAGACATGGCTGACAGAAACAGCATACACAAATACTACGACCAACAACAAAAAATTAACATTATTTCAGTTATCTAAATTCAGTCAAAGCAAAGTATACATTAGTGGTATTTTAAGATACATGTTATTTGACCATAATATTAAGCCAAAAAGCAATGATAAATGATAACTTAAGCAATGCAAATCTGAATAACAAACTTCCAGGAGAAAAACCATTTAACTTTTAAATACAGAAAACATTTTCTCTAAACCTAAGCCACAGAGAAAAAACATTTCACACGCAAAATATTTCTTTCTAAAGAGAATGCACTTTTATTTTTCTCTTTATCATTTTACTGAAGTTTATGAAATTCAAGACCAGTTTCTACAAACGAAAATATTTCTATCTGTTCACTAAAGCACACCTACAGAGAATAGCTGACTGAGTCTGGGGAGGAGGTAGGGAGAATGGATCCCATTTTAGCTACCGCAACTTTAAGGGTTACTTTTTTTAGAATGAACATCAGTTTCTTTTAAATTCTTACGTACTTTGAAGGCCAATTATTCCACTGTACCTTCTTCAACTTTTACCTTGTATAAGATGTAGACTATTTAAAACAAGTAAAATTCTGGCTCCTTTCAGCTTTAAACAACATTTCTAGCATGGTAAAATCAAACAGGTTGATTTTATATACTGTGATTGAATGATGCAATGTCCTTAAAAGTAACTTTTATATTTTCCGAGAAGAAACAGAATGTATAATCACGTCAACAATACTTTGTAAACAAAAGCTGTCCCCTCTGAAAGAAAATTCCAGTCTGTCACAGCTTAATTATTTTCTACTCATTTTTTTCAAAATTGTAAATTCACATTATACAGATTTAGTAAAAAAGTTAAAGTTTTGATAAAACAGTAGCATGATATATGTAAGGAGACAAGCCAAGTACTAATAAGGCTGAGATATATCATATATTTCACAAACGTATGGTTATTTTCTACAAGATCATTTGGTTAGTGCTATCTGAAAAGTAAGACATTTTGTTCACACCAAAACGTCCTTGAAACCTGAGCAAATCTGGTCCCTGCCAAATGATTTTGGACAGGGCCAATATCAAGAACCTTTTGGTGCGGACCAAATGTCTTACAGACATTTTGGACAGGACCAAATGTCCATTATGCATTTCTTCAACACAGTATTTACTTAATAACCTAAATGCTGGTTCAAAAGAAAATAAGACAGTCTTCATTGTCCGTGAGACTGCAGTGCTAAAGAGATTGACTATAAACATGCCCAAACGATTCTATAATTCAGATAATAATAGTGCTATGAGGGAAAGAGTGGTGGGAGGTCTGGACAGTACTGTGAAACTGGCTAATTTAGGCAGTGTTGTGAGAAAAGGTCTGTCAGGATCAGAATGATAGGAAAGAGAACCCTGAAAGAGTACTGAGACAAGACTGAGCTTAGTATACTTGAAATATAGCAAGAAGAGGGGTCAAATATGTCATAAGCATTTTATTTTACAAAGCACTGTGTACTCTTTCTTAACATCTATATCTCAAGGAACTATTAACATTTCCCCCCACTGAGATCTTACCTGGTCGAATTGTACTATCTCTTCCAAACAGATGAAGGCGTCTTCTACCAAGACAAAAATGTTCAATTATATGAAAAATTTCTACAGGCTTTTCTATATTGCCAATTTCAGGTTCTTCTGTGATAATCAAGTCAATGTCAACATTAGCATGAATGAAGTCCCCGTCTGTGCTACGCTTAACAGTTCCTTTGATCCCCATAAGGCAGTGCTCCTAAGTAACAATAAAAACAGGCCAATTAATTTCTTTTCATAAACAGTCATATTGCATAACATTTTACATTTCAAATTCCAAAATTATACTATTTCTCTGAATCTTTGGGATATAGTTCTATCAGCAAAAACACAATAGGAAAAGCCTGGATCTCTGGACCTTCGAAGATTGGCAGGGAAGCTAGACATTAAACTCAGGACCATCATATTTTAGGTAACTGAGTCAATGACTATGAGATCTTTTCCTCTTCAACTCTTGATAGTAACTTGTTTCCAGAAGTTATGGAAACATGACACTTGATTTCAGAATCTGATGTTATATTGGGCTCACATGATCCAAGAGCAAATCTATACACAAGGTGTAAGCCTTTTCAAATGGAGAGAAGACTTTAAGCAAGGATACAAACTTAAAATACTCAACATACATAAATGTGAAAGTCAAACAATTTCTTTTTGTTGTTGTTTATTTTTTGACCTCTATTTAATCTGGACAACAGGGTAAAGTTTAAATAAATTTAATCTCACTTGACTCCATGAACCAATAATAATAGCAAGGATGGCTATTTGAAAGGAATAGCAAGGATTCCCTTCAAAAAGAATTTCTAGCCCAAGAAAGACTTCAAAAAGACCCTCCCCTTGAAGCTCCCAGAACAGTGAAAGGCTGGAGGACAAACTGTTAAACCCTGATAACTAGGAGGGTAGTTCTACAAATCAGGGGTTCTCAGGGTTTCTTCAGGTTCTTATGTAGAAAAAAGAAGGGAACGTGAAAGTCGCTCTGTCCATGGAATTTTCCAGGCCAGAATACTGGAGTGGGTAGCCTTTCCCTTCTCCGGGGATCTTCCCAACTCAGGGATCAAACTACGGTCTCTGGCATTGTGGGTGGATTCTTTACCAGCTGAGCCACCAGAGAAGCCCAAGAATACTGGACTGGGTAGCTTATCCCTTCTCCAGGGAATCTTCCTGACCCAGGAATCAAACTGGGGTCTCCTGCATTGCAGGAGGATTCTTTACCAACTGAGCTGTCAGGGAAGCCCATAAAAAAGAAGGGAAGAGGAGAGAAATATTCATCTCAGCTGGCCAGCTATGAGTCTCGCTGCCATTTCTTTTTTCTGAGTCCAGAGAAAGGAAAAACTATAGGGGTCAGAAGTACCAAAAGCCCACATCTGACTGAGAATGACAGTAGTATAGGATATACGGGAACACATATTACCTTCTCCAGCACAGCACAGGCTTCTCTGAGTGAATAAAAGTTTTAAATGAACTTGGCTGTGTTACTTTAATGCTCAATGCCATCTGTGCAAGTCTGAGAAGAAACTTTCCATCAAAGTGAATTAAACAGCATGGAGTCTTTGTAAAAGCTTGAGAGAAAATAATTAAAATATAGAAAAGAAAACAGTAAAGACAGTACCTTTGTTCTCTGGAAGACGGCCTTTGGATCTAAAGTCTTAGTCTTCCCAGGATTGTTTTTATTGGTTTTAATCCAACAAATATCTTCACATCTTCTGTAACCCCACTTGCGTAAACACTAGAAATAAGAGAATTTTTAAAAAATCCTTAGCTAAAAGAAATAAACAATACTTAACCAACCAGCATTAAAAAACTTCCTAGAGGTTTGAGACACTAAATTCCAAGATGTCATAATAATTTTGTATTACTGTAGAAACAGAAAAAAAGAAATACTTGTCTTTAAATGTACAGCCATTATAAAAACATATAATACCAAAACATGGAAAAAACTATATAATACTCCAATTCTTTATACTACCTTCCACTGTCATCAATAGAGAGTAACCTTTAAATAAGAGAACAATCAGCCCCCTCTTTAATCAAAAACTAATTCAAAAGGTAAACTGTTCTTGCCACCTCAATTTTTTATCCTCTGATAAAGCTAAAAACTGTTGAGAAGTTCTAATTAGTAACTTCCTTTCAAATGAGTCTTGCAAAATGCTATTTTTATATATTTAAAACTAAACCTCAAAATTCCAAAGACTTACAATTGTCTGTATATTTCTTTATAAGATAAAACTTTATTTTCAGCTTTATGTAACCTAGACAATAGAGAGGTTTGAATCTTAGTGTCTTAGAATCTGTTATATATGAACATATAACAAATACCAGCTAAGTGAGTACCCAGAGTAGCATTCTGAGCCCTACCATATGTAGGTGTTGGCTAGCTGCTGGGATTAAAAACATGAGTAAGATACAGTCCTTACCCCTAATTGACTAAGCACAAAGTAGGAGGAATTAGGTAAATTGTGCAGTGCAACACTGTTGTATGATCAAGTACAAATAAAGACACAGTAGAGCATAAAATATATGTGCTTTTCATTGTATAAACTGAGATACACCTCAAAATGGAACTTAGATTTTTAACTAAACCTAGACAATAGAGAGGTTTGAATCTTAGTGTCTTAGAATCTGTTATATATGAACATATAACAAATACCAGCTAAGTGAGTACCCAGAGTAGCATTCTGAGCCCTACCATATGTAGGTGTTGGCTAGCTGCTGGGATTAAAAACATGAGTAAGATACAGTCCTTACCCCTAATTGACTAAGCACAAAGTAGGAGGAATTAGGTAAATTGTGCAGTGCAACACTGTTGTATGATCAAGTACAAATAAAGACACAGTAGAGCATAAAATATATGTGCTTTTCATTGTATAAACTGAGATACACCTCAAAATGGAACTTAGATTTTTAACTTAAAATCTCAAAAATCACAATGACTACCTGTTCCTGTTGCCAAATATTTGTTTAGCACTGGATATTCATGAAGTATCACAAGGGCCTAAATTCAACATGCCCTAATCAACTTAGCACAAGTTCATGAGTATTTCTCATGCTGTATTATTTTTGTAATTATTTTGGGCCAAAATGTGCTTTCACTAGTATGATAAACTGATGCATAAACAATAAGATAAAGCCTCCTAATCAATTCAAGCTAACCTGAGGGGTAGGAGAAAAGCCCAAAGCTAGATATTTAATCTAAACAGGATAATATAACAATAAAATATACCAAGATATCTATAAAAACATATGGTGTGTTTCTATTTTCTTAGATTTTTTACAGTATCTTAGGGAGATACCAGCAATAAAACAGATTCCCAGTATATAGTTATAGTCTTACCATGGAGTTAATAAATGATGGAAGCAATGACGTGATTCAACAATCTCAAACTTGCTATTTATACAAAAAAATACAAAGCAATTGCAGAACTTCAGGATTTGAGCACAAATTTATCTCAATATAATCCTACTTAAATTCTTCACCTGTCAAATGAACACCTCCTAAAATTACCAGGATTAAATGAGATCTTGGTAGTATATCAAGTATTAATAATATGTCCTAAAAATGTAAATATTACCCCATAACAAGTGAGGAAAATGAAACACACAAGAGTAAATACCTCCTTACCAAAAGTTTCACTGCTGGACAGCAGATCTGAGACCAAAACTAGCCACAAAGCTACCAGTATTTAAAAAAAAGCTTTTAGTATTTTGTTTCCATTTGGAAATTCAAAATACTCCAACTAAAAAGACAAAAAAAGTTCTGAATACAATAAACATAAGGTACCTAAAATAAACCAAGATAATAAACTTCTTTCTCACTCTCATTAATCCCTTCAAACTATGTGTTCTAGATGCTGTGTTATTATCCAACGCAATTTGGCTTACATTTGGAATTCATGAGTTAAGGCTACTCAGAAGAATACATTTTAGTTGTTATGCTGGGAGGGTTTGGGGGCAGGAGGAAAAGGGGAAGACACGATGAGATGGCTGGATGGCATCACCAACTCGATGGACTTGAGTTTTAATGACCTCCGGGAGTAGGTGATGGACAGGGGAGGCCTGGCATGCTGCAATTCAAGGGGTCGCAAAAAGTCGGACACGACTGAGCGACTGAACTGAATTGAATGGACAGTATACAACAGTAGCTGCACATTTTTGAGCTGCAATTCAATTTCAAATCTCTAAACTGTTTTCTTCCTGAAGTTGTAGTAAATTGTAGTTTGATTTTTCATCCCAAAGGCTAGTTAACTAAGGGGTACTTGTCTTTTACATATTCTTTTTATTTTTTTTTTAATTAAAAAACTTTTTTACATATTCTCTTTAAAAGTTTTTCTTTATGATATTTGAGTACTATTTAATAAATGAAGAACAATGTAAAAATCTTCAAATTTCTTACACAACATACTGTTATTTGTTTCTTATGAATTTTAAAAAAACACTTAAAAAAAAAAAACCACCATCTTACCACCCTTCCAAGGTCCAATCCTTCCCCAGAACCACACCAGAGAAAAATAAATGATCGAGGTGCTGCAATCTCATCAATTTCTAACTTCATAATCTGGAAGAAACCAAAACAGTATTGCATTGAAGTATCTTGTTTCCCATTCTAAATCCAAAAGAACAAGCACTGAGATTTATCAGGACTTACAGTATATGTTTATATACTTATAATATATGCTTCCCTGGTGGCTCAGACGGTAAAGCGTCTGCCTGCAGTGTGGGAGACGTGGGTTTGATCCATGGGTCACGAAGATCCCCTGGAAAAGGAAACGGCAACCCGCTCCAGTAACCTTGCCTGGAAAATCCCATGGATGGAGGAGCCTGGTAGGCTACAGTCCATGGGGTCGCAAAGAGGCACGACTGAGCAACTTCACTTTCCTTTTCACTTACAGTATATGTGTTCTTTAAATGTACTAATTTTCTTTAGGAAATACAATGGAAAATAAATTTTATCCTTAAAACTTGTTCTTACGGGTTTTTCCCCCTATATTAATACAAAACAGATGAACACATGCACATAGATACTCTTGATTTTATATGAAAAGTTTGCTAAGCTAAGTCACTTCAGTTGTGTCCAACTCTGTGCAACCCCAGAGACGGCAGCCCACCAGGCTCCCCCGTCCCTGGGATTCTCCAGGCAAGAACGCTGGAGTGGGTTGCCATTTCCTTCTCCAATGCATGAAAGTGAAAAGTGAAAGTGAAGTCACTCAGTCGTGTCTGACTCCTAGCGACCCCATGGACGGCAGCCTACCAGGCTCCTCTGTCCATGGGATTTGCCAGGCAAGAGTACTGGAGTGGGTTGCCATTGCCTTCTCCATGAAAAGTTTATAAGAATCCATATTTATAGAATTATGGAATTTTATAAGGTATAGCTTTAGAGCAACCTGTTACCATTTACAGAAAAAGAAACTGAAAAGAAAAGGGACTAAATTACCTCAAAGTTAGGGGCAAACTTAAAACATAACCACAAATGTTTGTGGAGGACAATGTTTCCAGTAGAATTCTAAATAAAATAAATCAATATACACATTTCATTGTAATGATCACTGTAGGTCTGAAATGTAAAAAAAAAAATAGGCTATAATTGTTGGCTTTGTATGTGTTGAGTATCTCAATTAAAAAAACAAGTTCTTTAATAATTAAATCTCTAAATTTGGGGACTATCATAGTGTGTATAAATGACTACAAAAGCAATCATTTTATATGGTATTCTTATTCTACTGCTTCCTATTACAGCTAACAAGTTCCACAAACCATGGCTCAAGCTAATACTCATTAGTTACATGTATTAAGGAATTTTAACTTAAAAAAATTTTTTTTTCCTTAATTTTTTTCTTTGACCACACCTCACAGGCACGTGGAACTTTCCCAACCAAGGATGGAACCCACATTCCCCACAGAGGAAGCACAGAGTCTTAACCACTGGACTACAAAGGAAGTTCCTTAACTTTTACCTGAGCACATCATAAGCATATCACCTATAACTTATCTAGGTAAAAAGAAACATTATTTGAGAGTGATAGTGGAAATAAACTACAATAGGCATAAACCTACTCAGTTTTACACTTCCAATTTTGTCTTGATATAACATCTGATCTAATAATTCTCATAAGAATATGAATAAACATTAATATGCACAGACAGACACATACATTCCTACACACATTTATACATGGCATAGCTAGGTAAGTGATGGCACACAGTGAAGAACATTAAGCAAATAACTCTTGACATTAAAATTACAAATACTAAATATTGGTATTTTAAGTAAGCGCTTATATTCTTAACTAAAACACAGTGACCTCCATTGACTCTAACATGAAAAAGAATACCCGAGAAACTCACTTTTTAAATTTATATTTAGCTATTGGCATTTTCTTTAGGTTATTACTACATAAAGGTTAAGAGCTTAGAGTTCTTAGGGCTTCAGACAAAACTATTCAATATGCATATAAAATGGAATTTCTTTATTACAAAAACTATTAGTTTATCATATAAAATTTAAACTCTTAGATTTCACTGACCAAATCTTATAGATTGGCCAGAGAAAATAAAGTTCAACCTAACTACTAACCACAGACATAATAAGATTAAGTTTTCAATTTTCTTTTGCCTAAATTGAAAAAGATTATTTTCTATATTAATTTTGATGAGGAAAAACAGATATTTCTTAAACACTATCAGAATGACATTAAGTTGTACAACCTATCTGGAAAACCTCTCAGCCCTAAATATCAACAGCACTACATCTTTAACCTTAAGTTTTAGGGATAATATATATTTCTGTGTTTCAACAATAAACACAGATTATACTTATCAGATGAGAGGAAAAACTTGTAAAATAAAAGTGTAAATAAATGTAACAGAGGTATTGAGGCTGACAGAAAAAGCTTCAAGGAAGAAAAACTGAAGTTATATCTTGAAGAGTAAGTAATACTAACAACAGTAACTACTATTAACTTAGAAGGGGATATGCAAGGATTCAAAGCAGTTTCCTGTGAAACATCAGTTTACAGAGTTTCAGTCCACTGCCTTCCTTACCTCTCTTCTGTGTTCAGCGCTTTTGATCACATGCTCCTCCTCAATTTGGGATGCTCTCTATGTCCTTGGCTTCCATGACATTCAAACTATCTTGATTCACCTCATTCATCTGTGACCCATTCTTTTCACATCTTTTCTATGTGCCTCTTAAATGTTTAGTTTCCTAGGCTTTACTGAAAATTCACATTGTATCCTAATTGAGATACTATCTCAAGACACATTCATTTATTCTCATAGGTTTAATATGCTAACCCTTTAAAATCTGTTTTTTGAGATGGCCAGATCTTTCTGTTAAGTTGCATACTCCTACTACAACCTCTACTTGAATGTCTCTCATACACCTCTCATCAACACATTCAGCATATCCTAATCCCTGTAATCCTGCTCCTCTTCTTAAACTGACTCTCACCCGGTGATAACTGAACCCATTTATCCCAAGGCTCAAACTTCCGAGCATCCTTACCTCTTTCCCTCATCCCAATCACTAGATCTCACCAGACATACCTACAAAACATTACTGAATTAATCACCTTTCTATCCTTACTACCATCACCCTAATTCAGGGAACCTTCATCTTCTAACCAGACTACTGCAATAGTCTTCTACCTGCTCTTCCCTCTCCAGTCTTCATTTTCTCTGGACCATCCTTCTCCACACACTAATTGGACCATTTTACTAAACTGGTTAAAGCCCCTCAAAGATTCCTGAATGCCTTCAGGATAAAAGTCCACGCTTCTAAGAAGACAGCATCTCTAGACAGTCTCCATCTGTGTTTCAACACAATCAACATACACGCAGACCTCCATTCTCACCTCTTTGCCTCCTGCTCTTGCTGTGCCTTCAGCTTGGAATTTCTGGCCCAGCCCATTCTCAGTGACCAATTCTGGCTAATCTGTTCATGCATCACTTCCTCTTTATGTCCCCTCAGCTTCCTCAACTTGGTCAGGTTTGTTTTCAGATCACCTTATGCAATCCTCTATTACTGAACTAACAAAACGATACTGCAATTATCTGTTTAGGTCATTGCTTATCCCATTCAACTGTGTGCTCTTAAGGTCAAATACTAAGTTTCATTCATCTTGGAATCTCCAGTACCTAGTTGCCTACTACTGAGTGGTACTCAATAAATATTTATTGGCTATTTTTGTTATTGACCAATAAAAACAGATTACTTTATGTAACTCACTAAGCTATCAGTTTGTTTACTTTAGGAAAACAGAACTTTACTGCAACTATGTAAGACTGAGATTATATATACTTTAAATCTATTATACTGTAAGTTCTTTAACGAGTAAAAATTATGCTAATATATATGTGTGTGTGAATACGCTCACATTCACTGAAACTAACCAAATACAGAAAGCTATCAACCATTCAATCTGTTTTTAGACTTATTTCTAGCTATACATCCAAGGACTCTAAGATCGGAATTTTAAGGCTTCTACAGACAACGTACTTATTCCCTGCTCAACTTCTGCCTCAAAAAGAAAGACCAAAGATATTATAATATTTGTTACTGTACCTTACATCTTCAGCCATAATATATACTATTAAATCTATATTTATAATTCCTAAAATAGTATTTATAATATTACTCTCTGATCAAATAGATATATTCATTTGAAAAATAAATAATTCATTACAATGTACAAAGTTTTATCATACATCATCCCAAGTCCAGCATTTTTCATTAGCAGTGATGCCGGTCTCTCTGTAATATTCTTCTAAAGGTGGTTCAAGAAGAATCACATCAAATTTGGGTGTCAGTTCTCTGATGTCAAAGGCTTCTATATCTGCCTGTAAGTACCTATTTGATTAAGGAATAAAAAGTAAGAGATTACAGATGGTAATGAAAAAAAGTTTCTTAAATATTTCCTAATACTATTTCAAAGTCATCATGAGATAATAACTAAATTCCTTTTTATGGAGGAATCTCTCTCCTCAGTATAGACAGTAAAATAATCTACCACTGTTCTTCCTGAGGACATGGATAGAATCATATTGCAAAGCAAAACCATGATCCCACAGGAACATCCTGAGTATAAATCTCTCCCATTCTTATACTGAAAATCCATACTCAGATATGAGTGTCTGAGTCCCTTTCCATTATCATCATAATACTTTGAGGAATATCACATTATTTTTCCTGCAATTGTCCTTTAGAAAAATTGTTTTGTTTTAAATTCCTCCATCTAAAAAAGTTTCTAAACTAGACATAATTTTATTTTGCTAGTTTGTTTGTTAGCAATAGTGTTTATATTAACAGTCCTTTCCAGCCACCTAGTATAAATTACTATTAGCCTTTATTTAATGGTTATTTCTACACAGTACGAAGGTATTTCAAATATAAATATAAAACACTTTGGGGCTTCCCTGGTGGCTCAGTGGTTAAGAATTCACCTGCAATGCAGAAGACCCAGGTTCAATCCCTAGGTCGGGACGATCCCCTGGAGGAGGGCATGGCAACCCACTCCAATATTCTTGCCCGCATAATCCCATGGACAGAGAAGCCTGGAGGGCTACAGTCCATAGGGTCGCAGAGAGTCGGACACGACTGAAGCAACTTATCATGCATACGTGCATAAGTTACTTTAAATGTAAAATATTTCTAAATATGATAAATATTAGCCTGTTAGAAATTTTTCTACAAATTCAGTTATCTTTGTGGTTCTTCTCATCATTAATAGCATACATTTTAGCAAATTGTTAAATGTACAAAATGTTCAAAGTAAGCTAAAGAGTCTCTAATTTTAAGGATTATACACATTTTTTGAGGGAAACATCATTCTGTTAGCAAAGGTAAAAATGAATTTTTGTATTCCAACATGTTAAGAATAGTATCCCTAGATGCCAAGTTATAATTAACTTTCATTTTCTTATTTTCTCTCTTTTAAGTTTTCTAATTTTCTTCAATAAGTAATTTTTGAGAAGAAAAGATATTTAAAAACATTTAAAGACAGTTAAGAATACAACAAATAAGATTTTCTAAAAAAAAAAAAATACTTAAAGACACTCTAAATTATCCAGTAAACTGAAAACAAATAAAATGACAACCTACTGTGTACTCAGTGCCAGAGTTTCAAGCTAATACATTTCACTATAAAGAAGAAAGAATGTGTTAACCTTTCAAAGATGCTGAATTTTTTTCAAACTTCAGAAAGGTTACATGACAAAAAGACTAATATTTTAAGCCTGAGTTGGGAACAAAAAACCCCACTTACATAGGAGGAGGTTAGATTTAGCTATTAACTCATCCTTCAGTCTGATGAGCTCCCGCAGTTTAGGGTATTCTTCAAATCTGTCGGCCAAACCTGGGGAGGAAAAATAGTAAATTCCAAATTTCAATACAATTGAGTATCAGTGAATTCAAAAGTGATAAGCCTGCTCAGGAAAACAAAATAAGACACAACCAACTTATCATCCTCGCATCCTTTGTAAAAAAGTTAGTTTTGAGTATCTTTAAATACTTCATAAAGACATTTTATACCTAATGTCCCTAATTTCACATGTAGGCACTCAGGTGTTTTAAAGGCAAGATGGTTTAAGTCCATTAACCATTTAATTTTTCAAACTTATTATATTAAATAATCTGCTTAAAATATCAAGTTTAGACATTCTGTTGTCAGGAAAAGAAATTTTTTTATTCATGCTTTTTTTCCTTTTTACTAAAAACACAAAAAACAAAAAAAAACTCTCCCAAAGATCTAGTGACTGTTCAGTTTTCCCTTAGTTTGACAGTTATCCAAAGCAGAGAAAATGAAGATTTCTTATCCTTACTACAGATGATCTTAGACATTTTCTCTAAGAACATATCCTATATCAGTATTTATAGTTTTAAAGATCTCACATCTCCACATATTATAAACCAAATCCTCATATATATTTTCAAGCCTAGGATCTTCAAAAACACCTCCAAGTCGCAGAAAGGTTAAAAGCAGGAGCCTCGTTGTTTCTACATACTCAAAAATATTTAAATTTTTGAACCTCAGAAGAGATTTTAGGTAAAACAGCACAATGCCTGTTTAAACAACTGTACAGGCAAGTAGGGCTTTGAATATCAAAGATTCCTAAAAGATCTTATTTTACTTTATCCTGCTTCCTTACAAGAATCATAACCATCTTAAGTTAAAAACCAAAAGGACATCCCACAACCGTAATATCAAAGATTAAAAAAATGAAAGACTTTGTAAAGCATCCTTAATCAGTGGTTACAGATCAAATTTCAAATGAAACAAGTTTGAAGATTTTATTATTTCAAGTTCCAATCACAATAGAGTCAGCTCTCAATCATCAGGTACAACTTTTTCTCAATCCATAATAGTTTCCTAAGTACATTTTCTTTGCCTCGGAGAAATAAAACATCTTAAAAGCAAAAAGGCCAATGATGAAATTTGGCTATATTACTTATAACCTTAAAAAAAAGCTTTATTGAAGTATTTTTGATAAACAAATTTATTGAAGTATAGTTGATAAACAAAAACCTTATACATTAAACTTACATTTAATGGATGCAATCTGATGAGGTTTAACATATGCATATAGCTGTGAAACCATAACCACAATCAAGGAAGACATTAATAACCTTCAGAAATTTCTTTTCTCCTCTGGTTTTGGTGTGTATGTGTAGTAAGACCCCTTCATGGATCACTGCCTTGCCATGGCGAACAGGCTTGCATAACTCAATGAAGCTGTGAGCCATGCTGTGAAGGGCCACCCAAGACAGATGAGTCTCAGTGGAGCATTCTGACAAAACGTGATCCACTGGACGAGAGAATGGCAAACCACCCCAGTACATAAGCCTTGAGAACCCCATGAACTGTATAAAAAGGCAAAAAATGTGACACTGAAAAGGTGAGCCGTTCAGGCTAGAAAGTGTCCAATATGCTACAGGGGAAGAGTGGAGTACAACTACTAATAGCTCCAGAAAGAATGAAGTGGCTGGGCCAAAGCAGAAACAACACTCAGTTGTCGATGGGTCTGGTGATGTAAGTAAAATCAGGTGTTTTAAAGAATACCATTGCATAGGAACCTGGAATGTTAGATTCATGAATCAAGGTAAATTGGACATGGTCAAGCAGGATATGGCAAGAGTAAACATCAACATCTTAGGAATCCATGAAATAAAACGATTGGGAATGGGTGAAATTAATTCAGACAATCATTAGACCTATTACTGTGGACAAGAATCCCTAGGGAAGCAACCTAGATGTCCATCGGCAGATGAATGGATAAAGAATTTGTGCTACATTCACTCAGCCATAAAAGGGAATGCATTGAGTCAGTTCTGATGAGATGGATGAATGTAGACCCTATCATACAGAGTGAAGTGAGTCAGAAAGAGAAAGATAAATATCGTATTCTAACACATATATACAGAATCTGGAAAAATGGTACTGAAGAATTTATTTATAGGGCAGCAATGCAGAAACAGACAGAGAAGTCTTATGGACATGGGGAGAGGGGAGGAGAGGGTGAAATGTATGGAAAGAGTAACATGGAAACTTACATTACCATATGTAAAATAGCCAATGGGAATTTGCTGTATGTCTCAGAAAACTCAAACAGGGGCTCTGTATCAACCTAGAGGGGTGGGATGGGGAGGGAGATGGGAGGGAGTTTTAAAAGGGAGGGGACATATGTGATTTCTGTTGATGTTTGATAGAAAACAACAAAATTGAGTGAAGCAATTATCCTTCAAAAAAAAAAAATCCCTTAGAAGAAATGGAGTAGCCCTGATAATCAACAAAAGAGTTTGAAATGCAGTACTTGGGTGCAACTTTAATGATTTCAGTGCGTTTTCAAGGCAAACTCTTCTACATCACAGTAATCCAAGTCTATACACCTAGCACCAATGCTGAAGAAGCTGATCAGTTTTATGAAGACCTAGAAGACTTTCTAGAACACCAAAAAAAAGGATGTCCTATTCATCACTAAGCGCAGGCGGCTTCGACTGGCCCACTAAGCACAGCCAAGAGGAGCTACCCCACGTCCGAGGTCAGGGGCAGAAGCCAGGAGGACCGCATGCCCAAAGGGCGGCGGCCAAGAGGAGTTACCCACGTCCAAGGTCAGAGGCAGCAGCCGAGAGTGACAGGCTGCGACAGCACAGGAACAGCCGAGAGGAGCTACCGTGTATCCGGGGTCAGGGGTGGTGGCCGGGAGGAGCTACACTGCGTCCGAGGTCAGGGCGGTCGGGAGGAGCCACCCTGCGCCCGAGGCCAGGGGTAGCGGCCAAGAGGAGCAACCCCACGCCTCAGGCCAGGGGCAGTGGCCGGAAGGAGCGACCCCACGTCCAAGGAGTGGTGGCTGCGCCGGCACAGGAGGGCCTAGAAGAGCCATCCCACATTGAAGGTCAGGAAAGGCAGCGGTGAGGAGATACCCCTCATCCAAGGTAAGGAGCAGTGGTTGCACTTTGCTGGAGCAGCCGTGAAGAGATACCCCACGCCCAAGGTAAGAGAAACCCAAGTAAGATGGTAGGTGTTGCAAGAGGGCATCAGAGGTCAGACACACTGAAACCATACTCACAGAAAACTAGTCAATCTAATCACACCAGGACCACAGCCTTGTCTAACTCAGTGAAACTAAGCCATGCCCATGGGGCAACCCAAGACAGGTGGGTCATGGTGGAGAGGTCTGACAGAATGTGGTCCACTGGAAAAGGGAATGGCAAACCACTTCAGTATTCTTGCCTTGAGAACCCCATGAACAGTATGAAAAGGCACAATAATAGGATATTGAACGAGTAACTCCCCAGGTAATTAGCTANGATTCATGGGGTTGCAAAGAGTTGAACACAACTGAGCGACTGAACTGAACTGAACTGATGTATGTATGAGGCTTCCAATGTGGCCTAGTGGGTAAAGTACCTGCCTACAATACGGGAGATGCAGGAGATACGGGTTTGATTCCTGGGTTGGGAAGATCACCTGGAGGAGGGCTTAGCAACTCACTTCAGTATTCTTGCCTGGAGAATCCCATGGACAGAGGAGCCTGGTGGGCCACTGTCCATAGGTTGCAAAGACTCGGACACGACTGAAGTGACTGAACACACATGCATGTAGTAGTAGAAAGCATCACAGTGTGTGAGGTGGCACTGTCATATTAAACATCTATTCTGTAAGTACTTAAAATTGATTTTAAAATTATTACTCTATTTCATCTATAATTACTACA
The DNA here is from genome assembly GCA_006408695.1 of Aepyceros melampus. NCBI lineage: Eukaryota > Metazoa > Chordata > Mammalia > Artiodactyla > Bovidae > Aepyceros > Aepyceros melampus. The sequence continues at coordinate 320,342 of SJXQ01005449.1, forward strand.
GTTACCTTATTTATAATTAGGGCACCAAAGACCCAATTAAGGCTAAGACTGGCTGGTTTCCAACTTTTTTTTTTTAATTAATTTTTATTTTTTTAGTTTGTTTTGCTTTACAATACTGTATTCGTTTTGCTACACATCGACATGGATCAGCCACGAGTGTACATGAACTCCCAATCCCGACCCCCACCTCCCCCTTCCCGCCCCACACCCTCTCTCTGGATTATCCCTGTGCATCAGTCCCAAGAATCCTGCAACCTGCATCAAACCTGGTTTCCAACTTTTGAATTGAAAATGAAGACAGAGTTTGGCTTCTTAAAGCCACTTCTTAAAGTGGCTACTGAGACCTGAAGGCCTTCCTTCAGGTTATAAATAAGGAAGAATCTGATCAGATGTGCCAATAATTCAAGTAGGGACATGACGGTCTAATATGTGCCCCTCATTCATTAATGAAACACATAGGTTTTTTAAGAAAAGTAACTATTTCCTGTGCCTTGTTTTGTTACTTGGAAATATTTAACAAGTTAATATTTTCTGACTTTAATTTCTGATAGTGGTATGTTCAGATGTCTTTATATATGGTCTGACTTTCTTGAGTTATCTTTTTGTTAGCTCATCTCATTATCACCTCTTTTAAATATCCTGAGCATACTAGAATTCCAAATAACAGACTTCATCTATCTAAATTTTACTCTTTGTAAATTTACTTCAAGCATTACATAAGCTTTGTATTATGTGCTAGCTAACAAGAGCTCCTGAATTTTTTAAAATACTGAGCAAAAAGAAAATTTATTTATTTGCCAATTTTTAGTAGTGCTCAGCAATCAAATTAAAATGGCAAAGGGATATAAAATAGGTGTTTATTATACCACCCTATTTGCCGGAAGCTGTTTTCTGTGGCCTTATCTCCATAAACACCTGAAATAAAGTGTTGTGAAACTATAGAAGATACATCACATGATGATGGGGACAGATCATTTGCAAAAGCTGTATGAAAACTCATTTTGGGAACAAAGAATGTCATAAAACTGAGCACAAATAGTCAAATAATAAAATATAGAAATGAGAACTATACCTATGTCTTTCTAAATAATTTAAATGTAATATGTTGAATCAAACTGAATTTCTTTTGTCACCATAAGTAGAAATCACATATGAACTTCTTAAGAGGAGTTTACTTGGATCACATTGAAGTGTTCATTCAAAGTGAAGACTGATCTGAGTGACTGTGATCTGTGTGCCTCTTCTGCATAGACAGGTTACAGTTTTACACACTGAGGTTCATAGCATATGTAAATGTAAGGTTTATATCTGTGTGTGTGCCTATAAGGGCTTCTCAGGTGGCACTAGTGGTAAAGAACCTGCATGCCAATGCAGGAGACAGAAGAGAGGCAGATTCTATCCCTGGGTAGAGGAGATGCCCTGGATGAGGGTATAG
>SJXQ01005451.1:0-35873 GCA_006408695.1 Aepyceros melampus
CTGTTGGTTTTGAAGTCGGTTTTTTTTCCCTCTCATCAATTTCACTTCCGCCCCCACCGCAATGTATTCTAGAGATTGTTGGGGCTATCGTTAGTGTAAAAATTGTCCTTAACTACTTGGAAAAATGGCTTGAATATTCTCTTCCCTAAAAGTTCTTGAACTGGTGGCTTCTTAAGTAAAAATAGAACGGTATAATCGCCGGTTGCTTTTTTTTTCCTGAGGTTTGTCTCTTTCCATCCTAAGTACATGTATGAAATGAATCTCCGAACTAGAACTGTAACGACAAATGTTACTGTAAATTTATTAGAAAATTCTTGTCACTTTATGACAGGGGTTGGTTGGTTGCTTGCTTTTAATGTTTGAAAGTGAATTATGTAGTGTGATAGTTTAATTTGTAGATCTTTAACTATGTAAACTGTTCAGTTCGCAGTAGAAGCAAATAAAAGTAGCAGAGTCCTTTGTATCAATGTAATGGCACGAAAAACTCGCTTGTTAGTGGAAAGGCATGACCAAAACGTCCTTTGAAAGGCTGGGGTTATTGCAATTGAGAACTAAAGTATTTATAGAAATGCATCCCATGTGATTATCATTTTTAAGAACCAGTCGTCTCTGTGTTGGCAAATACTTTTCCTCTTTATTTTTAGAAGGAGATACTGTTTTCAGAATATTTTGAATATTTCTCAATTCCCATATTAGTAACATTGTATTTTCAGTAGCACTACTAGGAATTTATCTCATACATTTTTTCAGGCTTTTATTTTAGAAATTCCACTGATAAACTTGTTGAGTGTTTGCCACAACTACTGTATTACTTGTTTTTGCAAACTTTGGCTTTTAAGAAAATATTCTTAAATCTAGTAGGAATGTGAATATAGTTTTCAAATAGAAATGCTATCTTACAGTTATCGATATTGAAAACAAACACATTTTATTCAAGTTCACATGAAGAACTTTAAAATTGAGGTGAATCTCAGTTTGCTGCAGATATTAAAGATTTTGAAAGCCAAAGGAAGAGCACAGGAAGTTAAATTACCCAAGTTCTAGAGAAGTCATTTCTTTGTAGAAGTCAGCAGACAGGCGCTTTATAAAGGGCTGGTTTCTTTTTGTTTTGCATGTTGGGAAATCTGACAAATATATGGTGTGGTAACTGCTACGTGTTGGCCACTGCAAATGTGTTTTAACCTGTCTGTTGACTTGTTTCTTTTTCAGGTAGTTGTGTGCTGTTTTTTTTCTTCCTTGACCCCTTTTTCTTTTCCCTTCTTGCTACCATCATGTGATTTTGAAGCACTGTAAAATTTCATTTTATCTGTAAATAAATACATCATTCTTTTTCTCTTGTAGTCTTTTAAGCATGTTAGTACCATGGTGCTAAGATGCACTGTCACTGGCCCTAAGTGTTTTTTTTTTTGGTGATTCTCAACACTAGTGAGATACTCGTAAGTACTTGGGGGAGAGGGAAAGAATGAAATTCACACACAGCAGTGTTTATCTTTGTAGCTTTAGTCTAATGAAGATGGTCACTAGCTGCTTTCCCAGAAGGCTCAGACAGGCTCCAGAGATGACATGCACTTTGTGGAAGTTGATGTGGTGGTAGCTGATTTTGTGATGTGCCATGGTGCTGTGGAGAGGGGACAAATAGTACTGGAAATATCCGTTTGGATGTCTTTTGAGATCTCTCTGTATACCTTCTATGACTGATTGGGTAATGGCCAACACCCTGTGTAAACATAGTTTCACTTGGAGAAGGTATATGGTCACTTGTGTTTTGAGAATTTTTTTATACCCAAAGTGAGTTAAATTATTGCCTGAGTGATTTTTATCCTGAGAATTTAGTTTTGATTTTGTTTCTTTCCTGCACTTTGGAAGTACAGTTTGGTAAGTTGTTTAGCGGGCAAGTTCTTTTGGCTGTAGTGCAATTGAGTCCTTAGCACTTTGTTAGCTCTTTTGATCCTGTTGACTTTATTAAATTTTATTATTAATAGCAAAACTCCTCAGAAGAGTCTGCTATCTTTTAAAAAGGACACGGCTTTTGAATTTCTTAGGGGAAAATAGTATTCAAAATAGAAAGCGTATTTAATTTAGACATGAGAAAACTTTGTCTTTTTCTACCTTAGTTTGAATTTTCTGGTGGTTATGTCAAGGACAGTCACTGCTCAGCTCGAATTCATTTGTTCTGGCCAGTTCTCTGCACTTCACTTCAGGGTCCATACTGCCTTTATCATAGGGACTCTGGGGGAGTAGGAAGGAGATATAAGTGAAAAGGAGCAGAAACTGCTTACGAAAGATTTCTCAGCATAGGTTGAGTAAGGACAGAAAAGTCTTCCTTGCCTCTTAACTTTTTAATTTTTTCCTCTGGAATCCCCCCCATAGGGGCTTCTTTTGGGTCAAGACGTCTATCCTGAAGTCTGGGAGGATGAGGGGCTACCATCAGTGAGCTACTTAGTTTAGCTTGATTTCCTGTACCTGTGACGTTAGTTTGTATTCATTTGCTCATTAGACTCGTAATCTTGGAAGGCAGGTAATTTTTCGATTGAGAGAACTTTGGAGTAGGTAAAAACTGACTCTTTTGGTACTCTATAGTTTATTCCAGTTTATAAAGTGATGTCACTTAGGTATTACAGTAATTCTATTAGGTATTACAGTAATTCTATGATCTTTTTCTTCCTCCTTTCCTTTTCTTTTTTAAACAAATGAGCAATCTGAGGTTCTGAGACATTGAATACCTAGCCTAAAGTTCCATATCATGTATGAGATAGCGCCTGGAATCAAACCCAGGTTTTCTGATTCTGCATCCTAAGTGGATAAAAAGAATGTATGAGGAGGGTAACAGAAAAGGGAAGAGTAAGACACCTGCTTCTGCTTATTGAGTACCTACTCTGTCACAGTCTTTGCTGGTTGATTTGTATTATCTTTAATCCTTGCAAAAACTCCATGATAGACAGTATTCTTTACAGGTGAAGAAGTTAGGTCAATTTTTATCTTATCATACAGTTAGGGATTGGCAGTCAGAATTTCTCTGTAACTCTGACAGGCTCTAAAAGCCATACTCTATCCATATCACACTGTCTACAGATGTGAATGAGTCCAGAAATGTCATGAAATAAACAGATTCTTGTAAGTTGTGTCTGGGATCCTCACAACTATTTTACTATTGTTTTCCTCTGAGTTCCAGGTTGTACTATAAGAACAGGTATGTTTGTAACTTGGGAACTTGCCTGAATCACAAAATATAGTAGCTCTGGTACTTGAGGTATTGAATTACAGGAGTTGTAGGCTAGTTTTTCACTGAGCTCACTGGTCCCTTTTCCTTACTTGTGTGTTTTTGCCTTTTCCTCTTCTGAATCAGCTTTGCAACTGTGATAAGGAAATTTTTAGAAAAATTAGTAGACGTTAATAAAACAAAAAACTTCTTGAAATATTTGGAGTAGTTCTGATTTCCACACAAACTGTGTTCAAGTAAAGACAGTCAGAATGATTGCAGAGATGAGGACAGGTTAGATATGGGTAGAAGTTTTAATTGCACTTGAAAGTTTGAGTAAAACAGTTGTTTGAAAAATTAGAGAAATTGGAGATGTAGTTTGGAAATGTATAATACATGAATTAAGCAAGGTTTAGTAATGCACAACATGGTGATTCTAGTTAATAATATTGTGTAATTGCTAGGAGTGTAAATCTTAAAAGTTCTCAGTATAAGAAAGAAAAACTGTAAATTTGTGTGGTGATGGTTAACTGTACTTAATGATGATCATTTTGCAGTATATACAAGTAATAAGGAATTATTGTACACTTGAAACTAGTAGTGTTATATCTCAATAAGCAGAATGGAATTTTAGATAATCTTATGGAAGTTCCTCAGTTAATTGTTAGATTGACCTATATCGTGTCATAACATTAATTGAACATTAACGGCAACCCTCTCCAGTATTCTTCCTTTGAGAATCCCGTGGACGGGGGAGTCCATGAGGTCGCAAGAGTTGGACATGACTGAGCAACTAACACAGTGCTGCCATTAAACAGACAGAATCTGACCTTGCGTGTTAGGTCTTAATGAAAGTCCATTCATAAGAGTGGAGTTTTATACCAGTTCTTACTGATGCTCTCAAGAGTACTGAATATTCTTTAGGGCTGTATATCATTTGAATGTTTGTATTAAAACAAACATCTTTTTTTCATTTTGTAACTACAGTACCACTAAGAACTTTACATGCAATACTGTGATCTAGTTCTAGTCTGTGATTAGATTCTCAGTTTAGCTTGTTTTTGTCTTTTGGGGAGAAGTGGTTTTGTTTTGTTTTGTTTTGTTTTTTAGAAAATTGTTGAAATAATCCCTTCAAATAAGAACACTTTTCTAATTCCTCTTCTGTGTGTCTGCTTTCTCCAGGTGGTTCTGATAGGTGGTGAATGCTCAGTTCAGTTTAGTCGCTCAGTCGTGTCCGACTCTTTGCGACCCCAGGAATCACAGCACAGCAGGCCTCCCTGTCCATCACCAACTCCCAGAGTTCACTCAGACTCACGTCCATTGAGTCCGTGATGCCATCCAGCCATCTCATCCTTGGTTGTCCCCTTCTCCTCCTGCCCCCAATCCCTTCCAGCATCAGGGTCTTTTCCAATGAGTCAGCTCTTCGCATGAGGTGGCCAAAGTACTGGAGCTTCAGTTTTAGCATCATTCCTTCCAAAGAAATCCCAGGGTTGATCTCCTTTAGCATGGACTGGTTCGATCTCCTTGCAGTCCAAGGGACTCTCAAGAGTCTTCTCTAACACCACAGTTCAAAAGCATCAATTCTTCGGCGCTCAGCCTTCTTCACAGTCCAACTCTCACATCCATACATGACCACAGGAAAAACCATAGCCTTGACTAGACGGACCTTAGTCGGCAAAGTAATGTCTCTGCTTTTGAATATACTATCTAGGTTGGTCATAACTTTTCTTCCAAGGAGTAAGCGCCTTTTAATTTCATGGCTGCAGTCACCATCTGCAGTGATTTTGGAGCCCAAAAAAACAAAGTCTGACACTGTTTCTACTGTTTCCCCATCTATTTCCCATGAAGTGATGGGGCCAGATGCCATGATCTTCTAACTTTTCTTCCAAGGAGTAAGCGCCTTTTAATTTCATGGCTGCAGTCACCATCTGCAGTGATTTTGGAGCCCAAAAAAACAAAGTCTGACACTGTTTCTACTGTTTCCCCATCTATTTCCCATGAAGTGATGGGGCCAGATGCCATGATCTTCGTTTTCTGAATGTTGAGCTTTAAGCCAACTTTTCCACTCTCCTCTTTCACTTTCAACAAGAGGCTTTTTATTTCCTCTTCACTTTCTGCCATAAGGGTGGTGTCATCTGCATATCTGAGGTGATTGATATTTCCCCTGGCAATCTTGATTCCAGCTTGTGTTTCTTCCAGTCCAGCGTTTCTCATGATGTACTCTGCATAGAAGTTAAATAAGCAGAGTGACAATATACAGCCTTGACGTACTCCTTTTCCTATTTGGAACCAGTCTGTTGTTCCATGTCCAGTTCTAACTGTTGCTTCCTGATCTGCATACAGATTTCTCAAGAGGCAGGTCAGGTGGTCTGATATTCCCATCTCTTTCAGAATTTTCCACAGTTGATTGTGATCCACACAGTCAAAGGCTTTGGCATAGTCAATAAAGCAGAAAGAGATGTTTTTCTGGAACTCTCTTGCTTTTTTCATGATTCAGCGGGTTTTGGCAATTTGATCTCTGGTTCCTCTGCCTTTTCTAAAACCAGCTTGAACATCAAGGAGTTCACGGTTCACGTATTGCTGAAGTCTGGCTTGGAGAATTTTGAGCATTACTTTACTAGCGTGTGAGATGAGTGCAATTGTGCGGTAGTTTGAGCATTCTTTGGCATTGCCTTTCTTTGGAATTGGAATGAAAACTGACCTTTTCCAGTCCTGTGGCCACTGCTGAGTTTTCCAGATTTGCTCCTTAAAGTAGAAAAGAGATGTTTGGGCCATTTGAGTTCTGATCAGTGCTATTTATTTATTTATTGACATATAGGATCTTAATTCCCTGCAGAGGGATCTGCAGTGGAAGCATAGTCTTTAGCACTGGATGGCTGGGGAAGTCCCTCTAGGGTTATTTAGGATAGATAACTCTGTTTATCTTAGGTTAAATTATATTCTAGGAATTAGACATTTGTGAGTTAGCAGACAAGAATGTATTAGCCAGAGAGGAAGATGCTAATCTTGGGACAAGAGGTTGAGTCAAATATTAATAGAGATATAGACTGTAATTCCATGAAAACAGTGGTAGTACAAAAAGTAAGGTAAAAGTCATAGTTAAAAGTAATTTTGGAGCATTTAAAAAGTTTGAATTTAGGGGAGCTGTGTATTTTTTCTAATGCTTTTTAGTGTTGATTATAACTTTTACTTATGGCTTGGTTTTTGAAGAATATAGCCAAGCCCTGGAACTAAAAACTTTTTAGACGTTACTACTTATTTAATAAGACATCATGCTAAAAATAAGGGATTTTTTTTAAAGTACAAAATTAAGATAAGGGATTTGGACAATGGTGATTACTGGATTTTGTTTTTAAAGCAAATAGCTGACACATACTTTAATTCCATAGAAAGGAGACTTGAAGTTTTTAAAAGTACCCAAATAGGTACGCTTAACTAATTTACCAATTCTCTTCATTTACAAAATGAAAGTTTCTGAGATATAGTTGGTAGTGAACTAGTATTTGTGAAAAAAACCTAAAACCAAAACATCCTAAGGAATGTTATCTGTGTTTGGCGCATGGGCTTAGTTGCTCCATGGCACGTGGGATCTTCCTGAATCGGGGTTCAAACTCACATCTCTTGCATTGGCAGGTGGAGTCATTATCACTGAGCCACCAGGGAAGCCCCGAAGTCTTATTTTACTAATTTTTGGCATAGTAATTAAAACTCATTATGGAAAATTTCAGATGTACTCAAAAATAATAGTATAATGATGCCCCCACAAGTTCATCATCTGGCTTTAATGATTGCCAGCTCATGGCCATCTATCATCCTCTCCTGTCTCTACTGTTCTGGTAAAGTCCATCTTTGACATATCATCTCATCCATAAATATTTTAGTATGTATTTCTATAAGATAAAAGTTATTAAATCCATTGCACAACTGCTATATGTGGGGGAAAAGATAATGAATGTTACTATAATTTTTTATGACAGTAAGGAGTAGAGAGCTTTAAAATTGTTAGTATATTTTAAATTTACAACCAGTTTTGTTAGTAACTCCTGCCATTGATAGAATATAGCTATATTATTTGCTTCATAATGCAGTTTTCGAAATTGAGCTATAAGTCATATAAAACCAGCAATTTTAAAGTATACAGTTCAGTGGTATTTAGTACATTCAGTGTTATGTAGCCACTGCCTTGATTTATACTAAAACATTTTCATTGCTCCTCAGAAAAGCCTGAGACTGTTAAGTGGTTTGGTCTCCATCTCAACCACCCTGCCCCCAGCATTTGGGATCCACCAATTTGCCTTGTGTCTGTTAATTTACTTATTCTATATATTCCATATGAACGGAATTATACAATATGTGGCCTTTTGTGTCTCTTTGACTTGTATTAGGCGTAATATTTTCAAGCTTGTTTCATTCACTTGGTAGCATGTGTTAGTACTGCATTCCTTTTTATGGCTGAGTAATACTCTAGGGTATGTATATTATACCACATTTTGTTTATTCATCTCTTGGCTCCTCCATTATGCTTCCCTGGCACCTCCTTACCCAACTACCACCACTGATTGATCTGTGCCACGTCCTATTGATTCTTCCTCTTAAATATCTCTTTAAATTAGACTTTTCTGTCTCCATTGTACTACCCTGGTGTAAAGCTTAGACAGCTGCTCTAGCTTCTGTCTTTTCATGAATGACCACATATCCCCTCTGATCACATCCCCATTATTCACACTGTGGCTTGACTGGCACTTTCAAAATGGAAATCTGATCATGTCACTCCCCTGCTTAAAAGTTAAGTCAGTGATTCTTCATAAATATGCATTCTCACAGTGAGGCCTATCAGGCCATTTATGGTATAGCTCCTGTCTTTCTAGTCTTGCTACATTCATCCTATTGCTCTAGTCTTACCAGTCATAACGCCCTTTCAGGTTTTTGAAATTTCATTCTTCTCTACCTTGGCAAATGGTGTTCTCTGACTAGAAAACTTGTTCCTCTGGTCTAAATGTCACTTATGTGTCAGGTCTTGTAGTGCAGGTGAAAAATTACTGCATTCATTTATCATTCTTCATTTGATCAAAATCTTTTGAGTACCTTCCAGGTACCACAGATAAAATAGTAAGTGAGGCCAAGTTCCTACCCTTAGAAAGTTTTCATTATAGAGGGGAGGAGACAGAGGATTCCCCCTCCACGCCTCCCAAAAACACAAAACAAAGACTTTCACATAGAGAGAAGTGCTGAAAGTTAAATAGGGTGACAGGATGCAGAAACCTGGGATTGGGCAGGAGGAAGTGATACTCTCCGGAGGTGACCTTTGAAATGAGACCTGGAGGATAGGGCATCTTCCCTGTGAGGATCTAAGAAAAAGGCAAGTTCAGAGGCTCTGTTGCTACCGCTGCTAAGTCGCTTCAGTTGTGTCCGACTCTGTGTGACCCCATCCCTGGGATTCTCAAGGCAAGAACACTGGAGTGGGTTGCCATTTCCTTCTCCAATACAGAGGCTCTGAGAGGGAAAAATCTTTCTAAAGGTTATGTCTACAGGGTAGTGAGAAGGAGACTGGTGGGAGAGAGGGCAGAGAGATTGTCAGGGGTCAGATCACATGTAGGCCTTGAAAAGTGGTTGGATTTTATTCCAGGTGTGATGGGATTATCATTGCAGTACTTAATTTACTTTTTGAAAGAATCATTCAGGCTACTGAGTGGAAAACATACTGAAGGGAAAGCAAGAACAAAATTTCCAGGAGGAAGGGTATTATTATACTAGTCCGGGCAGAGAATGAGAATTGCTTGTACTTTGTTATGGGGTGAGGAATTCAGGAGAGAGGTTGCCATTTTTAAGGCAGAGCTGAACAGGGCTTACTGATGGATTGACTATGCGGTATGAGGGAAAGAGGGATTGAAGGATGACTCCTATCGGAATTATTTTCCTAACTGTGTCAGTGGGTGCACATGGGCGGGGGGCTATCGAGAGTGCTCTTTGTGGACATGTGTTCAGTCCGCATTAGATTGGACAATGAAGCAGATAGGCTAGGTGGGTAGTCCTTCTGGAGTTTAAGGAGGAGTCAGAGTTAGAGATCCACATTTAGTAGGAGTCATCACAGAATAGATTACCACTGCCTCATAGAACTAAAATGTGAGCCACATATCTAATTTAAAATTTTTATAAAAGCCGTATTAAAGTATAAAGAAATTGGTTCAAATTAATTTTAATAACATTTTATTTACTCAGTGCATCCAAAGTATAATTATTTCAGTAAGTAATCAACACAGTTTGTTAATGAGATATTTGCATTCTTTTTAAAGTACCAATTATTTGGAATTTGATGTGTATTTTATACTTGGAGCACGTCTTAGTTGCGAAGTAGATAGTGAAAAACTGGGACGATTAGTGAATGGGAAGTCCTGTGAAATCTGAGGATTGTTGAAATTGAGGTGCTAGAGCAAGTGAACTGCAGAGATAGAAGAAGAAATTGGATGTTCAGAATACAGGTTTTTTAAAAATCTAGATTTTTGAAAATGGTGTAAATACTAGTGGTGACCATGAGGCGTTTTGACAGTGATGAAGAAAAAAATGTTTTAGTTCAAGAAGTCTGGAGACTGAGAGGCCAGGGTTTGGGGTGGGTTATCTGAGTGAATGTTGACATCACTAAGAATAATGATAGGAATGGTGATGAATTAGTGAGTCCTTAGCAAAAGAGGGAGTGATGAGGATGTTGGTAGATGACAGTAATGAGGTTACTTTCTTAGAGACTTCTTCCCTATGAGCTCAGTTTATACTCCATTCAGTGTTTCCATAGAATCCAATGTTTTTCCTCTGTGTACTCATTATATCTGTTTGACACGATGCTGATCTCCAAGAAAGCAGGTTTACCAGGTTTGTCTTGTTCATTCCCTTATCTCCAGTGCCTGCCCATTGCCTGGTATATAAGCTCTGGAAAGTTTACATGGACTATTCAAGGACTCTGGAAGGTTAGTTCTTATCCTCATTCTATCACGAATTAGTTGTATTTTAACCAGCCTTTAACTCTTTTGTTGTTGGTATTTAGTCACTAAGTCGTGTCTGACTCTTTGTAATCCCATGGACTGTAGCCCACTAGGCTTCTCTGTCATGGGATTTCCCAGGCAAGAATACTGGAGTGGATTGCCATTTCCTTCTCCTGCTAACTCTTGTCTTCTGTAAAAGGACACATTTAAACTAGATTATGTCCAATTGCAGTTCTGATGGGTTTTATATTAGTTTGCTTCTGACTCTTTAGTCTTGTAATTCCGGTGCTTTTCATTTGTTTGTTTCTGAGTTATTTCTTCAGTTTCCTCTAAAAAACCCTCCGATTTACTTCCACTTATTCAAGGAGATCCAACCAGTCCATTCTGAAGGAGATCAGCCCTGGGATTTCTTTGGAAGGTATGATGCTAAAGCTGAAACTCCAGTACTTTGGCCACCTCATGCGAAGAGTTGACTCATTGGAAAAGACTCTGATGTTGGGAGGGATTGGGGGCAGGAGGAGAAGGGGACGACAGAGGATGAGATGGCTAGATGGCATCACTGACTCGATGGATGTGAGTCCGAGTGAACTCCGGGAGTTGTTAATGGACAGGGAGGCCTAGTGTGCTTCGATTCATGAGGTCACAAAGAGTCGGACACGACTGAGCAACTGAACTGAACTGATTCCTTCTGTTTTGTATGTTGAAATGTTTACTTTGTCATAACTAAGATATCAAGACATTGAATGAATAAGTTCAGTCTTAGTGAAGAGAGAAAATATAAGTGAGATTGTGTTAAATTAGAACGTCTTTGTCTTTATCTCTTCACAGTATAGATCAACCGTACAGAAACGTAAAGGTCTCAGGACTCCTTTATACTCCTAAAAAAAGTCAAGGACTCCAGAGAATATTTTTTAGATGGGTTATATTTATCCGTATGTACTATATCAAAAATTAAAATGGAGAAATTTAAAACATTTATTAATATGTTTAACCCAATGGGTTTTAACATAAATAATATAAATAGTAATTTTTGAAAAATATCCATAGGTTTCCAAAACAAAAAAAAGTTTGAAAAGAGTGGCATAGTTTTATGACTCCAAATCTCTTTAGTGTATGGCTGGAAGACAGCTAAATTCTTGTATCTACTTCTGCATTCAGCCTATTGTGATACTTTATTTTGGTTGAAGTATATGGGAAAAGTCTGGCTTCATACAGTTATGTAGTTTGAAAGAGAGAAGTATTTTAATAGTCCATGTATAACTATGGATAATTTTGTTTGATATTGTATTGAAACTCAGGTAGTAGTTCTTAATGGTTTGTTGCAGTGTGGACTCTGAAACAATGTCAACATTTTATACTCCAGTACATTAAAAATTATTGCATGGGTCATTTGGATGGAAAATATTTGTTCACTTAGTTATGTGGATCCTTCTGAATGTTGACCCATTCCATTACAGGATATTAAAAATATCACATTCATTAATATCACTGCAGATCTTCATGAGTCTTAAGTATTGAAAAGCTTCCAAGCTCACATTGGTGGATTAAAGGTTTCCAAAATTCTAGTGTTTACTTGAAAGCTCGAATTTTACTGTTGGCAACAAACATTGCTGAACAAAACAAACAAAAATTTTCCTTGAATTGATAGGCTTACTTCATTCACTTTAAGAAAGGTGTCTGCCAAATGTCCAATCTGATTAACCATAGTTTGTCAGTTGTTTTTTGAGGTAACTCATAGTTTTTGAAGTTGTTCTTTGAAGTTCCATGGAAAAATGAGTTATTTAGCTTGCACAAGTAAGCTTTTTCCTGTTGTACTTAGAATGCAGCAGAATTATTTTATTTTTCCTTTTGTCACACAGAATATTGAAAGACATCTTGTCAGAAGAAAAGGCAAATAGCGGTAGTATTACTATGAAAATAATAGTTTTGACCTTGTGAATCTTCTGAAAGGGTGTGAGGGATCCTCAGTAGCCTGCAGACCACACTTGGAGAAGCTTTCATATGAATAGTTGGTTTAGTAGGCTTAACATCTTCCATTTAAGGTAATGCTGGAGTCTGAATTTTAAATATCACTGTATAGCCCTGTCTGTAGTGGACATCTCTGACTTAAAGCTTGTGCAGTACCTCATAAAAACTTTAAAAGTTCCTGCTGCAGGAATTCTGTTAATACAGCCATATTCTATGTTAATCATTTTTGATAGTTTCTTATATCCTGGGTGTTAGTTTTCCTCTGTATATTTTACCTTTCAGCACTAATTTCCAAATAGTTTCAGTTTCATATATCTGTTTTCTCCAAATCTTACCCAAGCTAAAAGTTTGGAAATTTGTTCGAATAAATTTATTTGATTAATAGGAAGTTGTCTACATTATATGATTTTCATGAAGTAATAAGAAACTCTGGTCTTAAATTGTTTATAGTAATCATTTAATTTTTTTCTAATTTGAGTATGTTCCTTCCAAATTAGATTTGAAGTAATCTGGTGTTGATATTACCTGTGGTACATATATCCCTTTTCTGTACTAATTAATTTATGTGTTAAAAAAAAGAAACCCAACTAAAGTGGGAGAAAAAGTACAACAACAACTGGCTTTTTGTTTTGTTTCAGCTCTTTTCTGGCATTTTTCCTCTTAGGTTTTTTATACTTTTAATTTAAAAAACTTGGATTAATCCATTTCTGTTTGATAAAGTTTGAGAAATCTTTTTGTTTTCAGCTCCATGTTTCATTACAATTAATAATTAATTATATTCAGAGCTTGCTTAGGGAGACAGACTGGTGATACTCCCATTCTTTCAGAATAATCAGAGAATGCCATAAAAATCCTAAAGCAAACAGGCAGATTTTTACAAGTTTCTAAGTTTGGAACCATAGGAGTGCCCAGTAAAATGAAACATGCATAATTATATGTAGTGTACTTCATTGTATTACAGAATATATTAGTTTGTCCCCTATGCACTTATTCAGCAGTTTTTGACTGCCTGTTATGCCCTGAGTGTATTTTGTGAATCAGATATAATCTCTGCCTCCCTCACTAATCAAATCACATACTGTGATAAATTTTATCTGGGGTAACACTGTTGACTTGAGAGTGTTCTGTCACATGGCTCCACCTAGCCTGGCAAACCAAGGAAGTAACGCTGGGATGGAGATCTGAAGGGTGACTGTTTGGATAGTTAACCAAGAAACTGTGAGGGAAGGAACAGCGCTGTCCCTACCAGAGAGAACCAGGAGCATTGTATGTGCAGGCCCAAAGGTGAGGGAAAGCAGAATGATTTTGAGTGAGTTATTAATATAAACCCTTGTGCTCTAGAGTATAATGAGCAGAGAGAGGATAGTGATCTGAGAGGAGTTAGGTGAGGACCAGATCATTAAGGTTTTATACGCTGTGTTAAGATTGTTGGTCTTTTTTTTCTGAAGCTGATAAGACATTGAGAATTTTAAGCAATGAGATGACATTATCATTTTTACTTTTTAAAGATGACTTGTGTTTAGAGTGGAGAACAGATTGGAAGGAGGCTGGAGTACGTATGGATTGGAAGGAGCTCGAGAGGAGATGGGGGGAGGCTGGTCTTGCGTGATGGTAGTGAGTGGTGGTGAATTATCTGAACTTTCTAGGGCCTGGAATCGTTGTGATAGGCTGTGACTACTTATTTTTCTTTGCTAGAAGGAAGAGTGTTTGAGGCTGCAGAGCTGTATTAAAAGTAACTCAACAAATAGTTATTTCATGCTCAACAAATAGTTATTAATTGCATACTCTGTAAAAGACTCTTCGGTAGGTGTTGTGATGTCAATATTATATGTAGTATAGTTATGTGAAAAATCATTGAACCATAGCTTATAAAGCCTTAAATTTAGGGAAGAGGAAACATTCTGTCTGGAAGAAAATTGTTGCTTTTGAAAGGTTTTGGATTTTAGTTTTGGCAGTCAGTAGAATTTGCTTATGCAAAGAACAAATGTCAGGCAGCATTTTTTTTTTTTTTAAGGAGCATCTAGGTAATGAAAAGATTCCTGTAAAAGATTCTGATAATTCAGTTGTAGTCAAAGCAGAACTGAAAGTTCCCCTTCCTTCTTCTTCCCGTATGCCTGCTCATCCCCTCTCCCAACCAGTCAGTTTGTTTTGTATCCTTCCACTTTTTGTTCAGAGGATGAGGATCCAGAGTGACCAGGTAGAGGACGGTTGCATCTGTCCACACATAAAGGGTATTTCTTGAATTGAGATAGCTGTAGTTAAGAGAGGAAAGGATGGAATAGGTGCCAGAAGAATCAGGAAGCTTAGTAAAGGGGATACGGTTGATAGGAAAGGGAGAACTCAGAGATGACTTATTTTGCCTGGAACCGTTCTTCTCCAGCATAAAGCTAGTACGCCCACAGAAGTAATTTGCAGTCACAGAAGTGAATCTATAGACCTTCCCTTTTTCAGCTGTTAGTACACAGTTGGTTCCACCACACTCCAGCTTTTACTCCTCCACAGTTGAATTGATTGGCAGAGCAGTGGGTTGGAGAATAGGAATATGGCTTGATGTTAGCTGGCAGCGTGGGCAGCAGGGGAGCAGGAGAGAGGAAAGGGAGGGACCCTGAGTTCTCCCTGGCTGTGTACTGTTGGGTCAGGAGGTGAGGGGCAAGTTTCTCCTTCTGATGTTAACTGATGTTCTGTCATAATCTCTTGTGTTACAGATCGCTGCATTTTTAGACACTTAGAATCTTTTGAGTGTATGTATATCTTCAAAATATGTGTGACTTACACGTGGATTGAGAACTGTCCCTTTTAGAAAGGATCTTGCAGAGAGAATTTTAAGGAACAGAGCAGTTTTTGGGGGTTTCAGGGAAGTTTGAATGCCTCATAGCGTGAGTTTGTCTGAGTCATGAGTAACACGGAAAGGGAGGTTGACAAGTGAGGGATCTAGGTATCGAGCAGAGAGTGCGCACCAGGGGACGTTTGAAAGAGCTGAAAGTTGTTTGATTTTGATAGTGTCTGTTGCCAGAGAGGGTAGTGGGGGAGATGAAGGCTTGGTCAAAAATATCCCTCAACTGCTGTCCTTAAACTGTAGAAAACCAGTGTAGTGTTTCCCACCTTGGAAAACAGAGAAACCACATTTTAAATGTAAGGTAACATTGTTAAGTGAAATTGTGCTTTTGCTTTGTCCTGATATATACTCTGTTCTTTTGTGTGGACACATTTGGTATAATCAATAGAGGTCATTCCGAAGTGGGTAAATGCAGCAGAAATAAATTATAGGTCTGAATAAATCACTTTTGTATCAACCGTGTGTCATAACTTGGGGACTCCTTGCATTAGTGGGCTTATTATTTGTATTTAATAATGTGGAATATAGAACCACCTTATCTCCAGTTTAGTGATGCATTTTTTTTACACTCATACTTATTCTCCCTACTCCTCCTGCCTTACTTTCCACCCCACCCCAACCCCCCACCAAAAAGAGAAGAAAGGCAGGCAGGGAGCATGGTACTGTATGAAATCCTGCCGCTCTGAGGATTTTTGTTTGTTTTTTGGGCTAAGAGGTAAGGTGTGTAAGGTGAGAGGAATAAATGATATGTTTACATCACAGAGAAAAATTATAATAAAGCTTTCCTTTTACAGTCAGGCTGAAGTCTTAGAAAAAAATTTAGTTTCACCAAAATGTTTTGACCTCACGGATACTGTAAATCATGTAGTGATCTTGTTTCTTTGCAGACTCATGGAGATCAGAGCCAGACTTACGGCTCCAGTTTATCATGTCGTTCTCTGTGGTCTCCGTGATCTGTGTATTAGGGTCCTGCCTTTATCTTCTGTATTATTGGATATCCTGATTTTTATCTTGTGTATTTTCCTGTTTTATTGTACAGATTTTTCTGTTCGTGTAGTAATAGCTAATGGTCCTACCCCTAGGCCAATTAAATTGTAATCTTTTTAGAGGGGAGGTAAGGATTAGGTTGGGTCTTGGGCTCTGGAATTTTTTAAAAAGCTCACTAGGGATGTCAGTATCCACTTTGGGTTGGAAATCACTGTTCCAGAGCAAGAGTGGTCAGTGTGTTCCCAAAGGGCCAGGTAATATCAGTATTTTAGGCATTGCAGGCCAAGGGATCTGTCACAACTACTCAGCTCTGTCACTGTAGTAAGAAAACCACAGATGCATGTAAATTATAGGTGTGAAGGTGTTCTCGTAAAACTTTGCCGAAG
This sequence comes from Aepyceros melampus, assembly GCA_006408695.1. Classification (NCBI taxonomy): domain Eukaryota; kingdom Metazoa; phylum Chordata; class Mammalia; order Artiodactyla; family Bovidae; genus Aepyceros; species Aepyceros melampus. Next base: position 16,351 of record SJXQ01005451.1, read on the forward strand.
GTAAGTATTTGGCCTGAGGGTCATAGTTTGTTGAGCTCTGTTCCACAGCCTAAACTAGTTACACTGCTGATGCATCAGAACTTTGCTTGAGCTAACATACTGAGGTGAACGGATTTATTTTTTTCTCTTTCACTTTTTTCCCCCAATAGACTTTTTAAGATCAAGTTTAACTTCACAGCAAAATTGAGTGGAGGGCACAGAGATTTCCATATACTGTCTGCCCCTACATATGTACAGCCTCCCATGTTATCAACATCAACATCAATATCAAATTATCAGGATGGTATATTTATTACAGTTGATGAACCTACCTGGACCCATCATTACCACCCAGAGTCTAGAGTTTGTTTACATAGTTTAGGGTTCACTCTTGGTGTTGTACATTCTTTGTTTTATTTTTTTTGATTCTTTGGGTTTTGACAAACGTAGAATGACATGTGTCCACCGTTATACTGTAGTACCGGGTAGTTTCACTGCCTTGAAAATCTTTTGTTCTTCACTACTCATCTCTCCCTCTTTCCTGACTCTTGGCAATAAATGTTTTTACTGTCTCTTAAGGTTTACTTTTTACAGACTGTTACATAGGTGGAATCATACAATTTGTAGCCTTTTCAGATTGGCTTCTTTCACTTAGTAATACTCATCTGCGGTTTCTCTGTGTCCTTTCATGGTTTGGTAGCTCATTTATTTTTGGCTTTGAATAGCATTCCATTGTGTGGATATACGACCGTTTATCTGTTCACCCAATGAGGGACACCTTGGTTGCTTCTAGGTTTTGGCAATTATAAATAAAAGCTGCTGTACACACTCGTGCACTGGTTTTTGTGCGTACCTATGTTTTCACCTCTAAAGTGACTGTACAGTTTCGCATTCACATCATCAGTGAGTGAAAGTTGAGTTGCCCTGTATCCTCACCAGCATTTGGTGCTGTCAATATTCTGGACTTTGGCCATTCTGATAGATGTGTAGTGATAACTCATTTTTATTGGATTCCCCTAAAGATGTGGAGCATCTTTCCCTATGTGTATTTGCTGTCTGTGTCTCTTCTTGGATGACGTGTCTGTTAGGTCTTGGGTCCATTAACTTGGGTGTCCAAATCTCTCTCCAGATTTGGGAAGTTCTATGCTATTATTTCTTTAAAAATACTTTATGCCCTCTTCTCCATCTCTTCTTCCTGTGGGACTCCAATAATTCACAGATTGTTTCTTTTAATCATATCCCCCAAATCATGTAGCCATTTTTCACTCTTTTCCATTGTTTTTTTTCTCCAGTGTTTGAAGTTTCTCTCTCCTGTTTCATAGATTCTTTCTTCTATTTGATCCATGCTGCTGTTGATGGTCTGTTGCATTTTTTTATTTCATTGATTGCATCTTTTAGCTCCAGAACTTGTTTCTTTATTAGGATTTTTATCTCTTTGTTAAATTTTGTTCATGTATTTACTGATTTCATTAAATGATCGTTCTGATTTCTTACAGCTCATTGCGTTTCCTTGAAACACTGTTTTGAATTCTTTATTGGGTAAATCACAAAACTTTGTCCTTGGGATTGGTTACTGGAATATTGTGAGCCTTAGATGGTGTCCTTTTTTCTTGAATTTTCATATTCTTTGAATTCTTGTGTTGCTGTCTTCACACTTGAAGTAGAGCTGTCAGCTCTTTCAGTCTTTACTAATTGACTCCAAGAGAGAAATACCTTGTCACGTCTGCTAGGAATTCCAAGGCTTTGATAGATCTTCTAAGGATATGCCTGCTCTAAATATCTTGCTCCTCCTTGTGACAGAATTTTTAAGCTTGCTTGCATTCTTTTGATCCTGCAAAGTAACAGGCATCCTTTTTTGCTTTTCTGAGGGTGGTGCTTATAGCTCAAGTTTATGGTCTTTCCCAGGCCGCAGGTTCAGTCTGCCTCTCTTTGTGCTTACTGATCTTTTGCAAAAGCTCACTCTGCCACTGTCAGGAGCACTCTCTTGAGCCAGTTATGAGGTGGGGATATGGAAGGTTGGGCACGCGGGCACTGTGGGCAAAACATTTTCAGAAGCTTGTGGTCAGGTTTCCTAGTGGAGTCTTTGACATGCTCAGTAGGATCCACATCCTTTTTGTTGTGTACCAGCCACTCACCACCTCCTAGAGGTGCTGTTCACACTTCAGAATTCTGGATGGGGCGAGAAAGAAATGGGCTTTGGCAGTGTGTCCCACAGCTGGGAAGCCACGGGCTCCCTCACCTGCTCTCACTTGACCCGGCGGAGAAGTCATTGGTTAAGAAGGGCTCTCTTGGCACTGAGCTGTGCTGCCTTGGAGGGATGTGTGAAGTGGGTGATATCAGACTGTTCTTCTTACCCTTTCCAGTGCATCTTATCTCACATTTCTTTTGCTCTAGTGGTGGGCTGGAACTTCTCCATGGGACTCCTGGACTTTCACAGAGGTTCTCTCATCTCTGAGTGATTGTCTAAATTAGTGTTCTCTAGGGGCTCCTGAACTGCAGCTGCAAGGAGGTGAAGGTGGTTCACAGGTCAGTGCATGGTTGACGCCTGAGACTGATGTCTGTATGTGTATTACCTGATTACAAGTGGGTAAGAGTCCTCCTATGCCCCTAGCATCTGGTGCTGGTGTCAGAACCAAAGCTAACTGGGGCTGTAGCTGTGGCCTCTGGTATAGAGCCAGTTTTAAATCCAGCTGAGACCATGGGTACAAGTCTGTTTTAAAACAGCTCTTGTTGATCTTGTACTACACCTGGGTTTTACAATTTGTTCTCTGGATCCCACAGCTCCCTTTTGTCCAAGGATGGATGCAAAATTGTTGACGGTAGATGTGATGAAGGACATTATATTCAGCTGTCTGACATCATCTTTCCATATATACTTCATAATCACTTTGTCGATATTCACAAAGTAACTTCCTTGGATTTTGATCTGTTGAATCTGTAGATCAAGGTAGGGAGAAGTGATGTCTTGATAGTATCAGGTCTTAAGCATGACCATGGATTCTGTCTGTTTAGTTTTTTTATTTCTTTCATCAGAGTTTTATCGTTTTCCTATATAGATCTTGTACATATCTTGTTAGATGACTTTCTTTTTAATATTATTGTATATCTTTAATTGGTATTTAGATTTCTAAATGGTTAACTTATTTGGTTTGTATTCAGTGTGTGGTATTTTGTTAATAAGGTGTCTTTCTTTTGTATCTTTCTGTTTTATAACTGATGGATGGGAACAGAATATCCCTCTGTCTCAGGCTTTTTTTTGGAATACTTGTAAAAGTGACTATTTTTGGGGAATAGCTATAATTTAGAAAATTTAGCTGCTTTCGGTAAGACTTGTTAACTGATTCTTAATACCACTGTGATTCTTACACTTTTATATAATAGATGAAGAAATTAGGGGAAAATATAGTTTGAAAGAGTGTGTCATGCTCGCTGTGATTTTTTGGTTTGGAAAATGTGGTCGGTGAATCAGGTCTAGGATGATTCTAGTGAATCAGTCTAGGATGGAGACGGCCAATACTAATTCTGTGAGGCTGTTTTGTGAGCTGGTGTGGGGAAATAGGCAGTCAGTGGTAGCACAACTTACTTTTGGTATTTATAGAACCTTGATTTTTATTTGTTTGTTTGTTTTAAAGCAGGAGGCTTTGCTTTCTCCACTCAGTTAATTAAGGGTGGTGCTGTGATGGTATTAACTACCACTTTACCTTGTAGTTTGTGAAACAATGCATTGTATTCCTTAAGTAATTACCTCGCAAAGTCACATTTATTTGAGTATGAATTAAAGATATGGATTTGTTCCTGTGTGAAGACTAACTTGGAAAAGTGTTAAATGTTTGTTTTTTTTCTCCATTTATAGATCCCTTATGTAGAGCTTTAGTTGTTTCATTGGTCAAAAATGAACTATCTGGAGGAACTATTTCTCCTCAACTATCTGGAGAAAACTTTCTCACTCTATTCCTTTTTCCCTTCTGGTTAATTAAAATTCACGTGGTGTTCAAATCTTGGAGGAAACACTTCAGTGGATTCACTGATGATTTCAAACTGTACTTCATTCACTCCTAGAATCAGGCTGGGAGCAGTGGTCTCCCCCATGCCATTTCTTTTTTTTTTATATTTATTTATTTTTTTATTGAACGATAATTGCTTTACATATACCATTTCTTTTAAAAAAGCAGGTACATAATCATTTTATAACTTGCTTTTATTACTGAGTATTTTATATACCTTGTCTTGTGATGTATAGTCCACAAGGTGTATACTTAAGCTCCTGTTTCTTTGCTTCTTCACTCTTAGTCCACACTTATGGCCTCATGAGGAGTCCCAGTTAACTGAGGAAAAAACAACTTAGGTCTAGTTTACAAATGGTTCTACATGATACGCTGGTGCCAGCATGGACCTCTGTAGCCCTATAGCCACAGTCAGCCATGACCTGGAGCACAGTGGTGAAGGGAAATTCCCTCTATGGGCAGATCTTTTTAATTGATGTGTAGTTGATTCACAATGTTGTGTTAGTTTCAGGTATACGGCAAAATGATTATATATGTATATTTTTTCTTTCAGATTAGTTTCCATTATAGGTTGTTAATTATTACAAGATACTGAATAAAGTTTCCTGTGCTCTATGGTAAATCCTCGTTGCAGCTCACTGGTACATCTTTGAGCAGCGCACCTAGTTTTGTCTGGAAAGAGAGATGGTTAGAGATGGGGGGGACCCACTCAGTTCATGGCAGTAGCTAATCGTTTGGCTAATTGATTATGGGCTTGGAAGGAACATAATTGGAAGTATGGGGAATAGATACACAGACATACTTCCAAATGGACACAAAGTAATATTTGGGTTCATTGTGAATACCCATCAAAGAGCAACCTCAGCAGAGAAGGATCTTAATGATCAGGTGGACAGGATATCATGTCTGGACTTCAGCCTTTCTCCATCTACCTCAGTCTTGCCCAAAAGGCTGATGAAAAAGACATCACAGTGGCAGGCATGGAGATGGTGTGTATGCTCAGACACATCACAACTGGCCTGGAGCCCACTACTGCTGAATGACCACCTTGCTAATGGTAGAGTTTCCCCACTGTGACCCCCTAAGATGACACCATTCTTCTGGAGGGACCAGCCAGATACTTGGTGGCAGGTGGTTTGCGTTGGACTACTTCCATAACGAAGAGGACACTTTGTTCTCCTTGAAAAAGATGCTTGCTCTGGGCATGTATTTGCTCTCCCTTCCTGCACTGTTCTGCCAAAACTCCTTATTGACTTTCAGAATGCCTTAATTATGTCTTGGTATTTTGTATCACATTGCTTCTGACCAGGCAGTTGATTTTATAGCAAGTGAAATGTGGCATTGGGCTCATGTTCATGGAATCCCTGGTCTTAGCATATTCCCCATTACCTTGAAGCAGCTGAATGGGTAGAGAACAGTGGAATGTCCTTCTGAAGACTCTGTACCTGCTGGTGGCAGTTCTTTGCAGTGCTGGTGTAATGTTCTCTGAGATGGGGTCTGGTCTCTGAATCAGTCACAGATGTGTGGTGGGCTTTTTCCTGTAGCCAGCATTCATAGGTTTGGGGCTCAAGAGGTAGAAATAAAGTGACTTTTTCTCACTTACCCCTAATGATCTGCTGACAAAAATTTTTCTTCTTTATCTTCAACTCTGGGGTGTGCCAGTGTAGAGTTCTGAGTTCCAAAGAGGAATGCTTTTACTGGGAAATGCAGCATTGGTTCTATTAAACTGGAAATTGAACACCTGGCCACATTGCCTTCCTTGTGCCAGTAAACTAATGGACAAAGCAGGAGATTACTGTATTGGTTATGGTTGATTGATCTCAACTGGTGATTGATACCGACCATCGGTGGAAATTGGATTGCTGCTACACAGTGGGGGTGGAGAGGAGTATGTCTGGAATGCACGAGGTCCCTGGAGTGCCTCTTAACCACTCCCGAGTCCTATACTATAAAAGTTAATGGAAAGCTAATGCAACACAATACAAATAGGGCTGCTGATGGTAAAGAAGGTTTGAGTCACTGGGCTTCCTTCCCCAGTGGCTCAGCAGGTAAAGAACCTGCCTACACTGCAGGAAACACAGGATGTCCCTGGGTCTCAGACATTCCCTGGAGAAAGGAATGGCAACCCACTCCAATAATTCTTGCCTGAAAATTACATGAACAGAGGAGCCTGGCAATCTGCAGTCCATGGGGTCGCAAAGACGCAGACACAACTGAGCAACTAAGCACAGACACATCAGGCAAGGAACAGTGACGGATGAGATGATTGCAGAGGGCAAAGAAAATTGTGATGGATAGTGGGAGAAGAAAATTATGATAAACACTAGCTGCTCTTGGTTACCTCATGACCAGTTATAGAATGAAAACTAGTAGTTATTAATTGTTCTATATCTTTCTTAATATTTATGCATATAGTAACCAATTCTTCCCCCCATTCTTCTGTATTTAACTCAAGATATGTTATTACTGGTTAACCTTGTATTTCAGTATTTAAGTCACAAGATATCAAAGGGGAAGTACAACTCAATTAGGAAAGGAAAGAACTTTGCTCGAAGAGAAGATAGACTTTATATTCTGTTTTGAGGAGATAGCATCTTTTCAGTTGTATAAGGGCTGGTTGCATCATGTTACACTGGAGTATGATTTTGCTGTTGTTTTAATTCAGGAGTTGAATATGATGACAGAGGTGAGTGTGTACCGTATTGGCCGGGAGTGCCACGGTAGTTAGTACTGTATCAGTTGACTTAAGCTGAAGCTGGGTGTGGCTAGAATTGGCCAAAGGAGAATTTGTGTAAGCAGCCCTCACTAAACCTATGAAGGTTTTTGTGGTGATATGCAGTGAGAGACTTGGAGGTGTTTGTGAGGTCCAGCTCGACCTTGATCTCCTTTGCTCTGCATCCAGCTCTTTTTTTCTGGTTGCTGATGTTTTGGTTAACAGATGCATCAGGCCCACTCACTTGGTGGGAGACCTGCAGCTTCTCAGATCTCCCCAGGAGTCTTTCCTTTGCAGCCACGTTTTTGTAGCTGAATGTATCAGATGTCTCAAATAGACTCACGTTGATGACTCTGATCTTCCTACTTCCCTTTGGGACCTTCACAGCTTTCCTAGCTAGTCCTATAATTGTGTAAGGTAAAGTTATATAATTATTCTGTAACTCACAGTGGTCCTGCTTCCCAGTTTGAATTCTAACTTAATGCATTTTCCTTGTTGGTAAATATCTAGGTTACCTTTATTGACTGCATGGTATTCTAATAATATTTTAAACACTATCATTGCCACTTAGGTTGTTTCTAGTTTTTTTGTTTTTTCTTTTTTGCTGTTTTAAACAACGGTGTGAACATTCTTGAACATACAGTTTCTTTGCACTTTGCCTTTTATTTCTTTTGAGTAAGTTCCTAGAAGTGAAGAATGTATATATTTTAAAGGACTGTGATACTTATTGTCTAGCAGAATGTGAATGTGTGTGTCCAAGCTGCACTCTTCATCATGGCTCTTTCAGTTTAATTCCTTTTAAGAAGAAATATGATATGAGAAGATAATTAGTTAACATGGAAGGAGTTGATGGAAGGAACCCAGTGTCTTGGACTCCTATGGAACATATTCTGTCAGTAATACATTTAACTAATTTTGTGTTTAAATGTAGTTGCTCTTTCTAAAATTGGGTTTTTGCAGGTTTTGCCTGTTTTTAATAAATTCATTGACTGAAGCTATAATTAGGGTAAAACCGAAAATTTCAGAACTGAATTATCTAGTTATTGGAAGTGCCCTGGAGATATAAATTGACCTGTGAAGGTTTGAAAACATAATCTACGTTAGCGTTGAATTTGGAATGTTATTTAATGAGGATACTAGCTGTTGATTGTTTTATATTTGCTCTTCAGTTAAAGAGCATGCGCCACAACTCAGGTTCCTGTCCATTAGCACTGTGTGACTCAGTAGGCAGCAGAGGTTTTCCCTGGATTCTGCTGGGAATGAAAGGATCATAAGCCTGTGAGCAGTTGCTTAAGTGGGAGGTGGTGGGGAGGAGCTGTGCTGGGGTCACAGTGACTAGGTTTCAACCTGAGTTGTTCTGCAAAAAATTTATTCTTTTTGCTGGATATTTGCTGTAACCTGGTAGGGTTTCTTTTTATTTCCTTTTTACTTTTATTGGAATGGAAATTGTGTTGGAGAAAATTAGATCCTTTCACTGTTAGCTGGGTATTGCGCATGTGCATACCCTGAGCCCCATGGCTCCAACCAGGATTTGACCTGTGTGCTCTTCTCAGCCCTTACCACAGATTCTAGATTCCCTCTGGAACTTCTCAAGCCAAATCTTTAAGTGGCCTTTGGCAAAACAGATGTTTTGTTTTGTGTATATAAAACGCTTCCTTACAGGTATTGAAAATCGACATTTTAAATCCTTCTTAATTGACAGAAACCTTAACCTTATAGAGTATATTTTAGCAATTCTAAGAAACTTTCTCCTCACCTCTACATTTTAAAATTTCTGTTCTTGGGATGAATTTTACAATTAATGTTGTCCTTAGAAAGCTATCATCCAGGCAGCAGTTGTCATTGTTCCCACTTGTATGAATTTAGATGGTCTTACTGTTGGGATAACTGGATTATTGCAGCCTGTCATCAAACCATTTGAGGAAGGACTACAGTCAAAACATTTAAAGACCATTTGAGCAAAGAAAAGAGTCTTGGGTTTTGTCTTATTTTTTTTTTTTTTTTTGCTTACCCCCTTGTAAGATAGCACCAGCATCAAAGTTTGCAGAACTGGTGTCAGGAGTTTGGAAGAAAATCGTGGAAATAAAGATGGAGTCTTATTTTAAAAGATATATTGCTTATAGTGGGAAGTTTATAGTATCACCTGTTCTTCTAGCCACTCTGCTTAATCTGAATCTAATCATGAGGAAACAGTCAGACAAATCCAGATTGTAGGACTTCCTATAAGACAACTGACCTGGAATTTTAAAACAAAGTCTGTGTTTTGAAAGAAAAAAAAAAAGGTCAGGGTTGAGGGGATGTTCTAGATTTAGAAACTGAATAGACATGACTGTCAAGAGTTGTGAGCCGTGTTTTGTTGGATCTTGAATCATACAAAATAAAAGATATAAAGGGTTTCTTTTGGAAGTTGGATAAATCTGAAAATGAATCTGTAGCTGATATTACTGTTTAATTAAGAGTGACCTTCCTTGGTGGCTCAGACGGTAAAGCGTATGTCTACAATGCAGGAGACCTGGGTTCAATCCCTGGGTTGAGAAGATCCCCTGGAGAAGGAAATGGCAATCCACTCCAGTACTATTGCCTGGAAAATCCCATGGACAGAGGAGCTGATAGGCTACAGTCCATGGGGTCGCAAAGAGTCGGACACAACTGAACGACTTCACTTCACTAAGAGTGACATATAAAGCTCACCATCTAAATAAATCCCAAAGAGCATTTTCTGTTAAGTATAAAATAAAATTTCTTCATAAGAAAGCATTCTGACATAGTGGAGTTAGCCGGTTTTTCCCTGAATGATACATAAAAATGGTGCATCTGACATAGCTGTTTTGTTGGAGTCATTGAATTATGGTGTGTTTTGGTAGATGTGGGTAATTTTTTAATGAATTACCATGAAATAGCTACCATTCTATTAATATAATTGGAAAACCCTTATTTAAATATTTGAAATATTCTGTGGGAAAAATAACACTTTGGAAAAGTTTCTGGCAAGTTTGGATTAGAGTTAAGCTAAAAGTTGATAAAAAGATACGATGTGGTGTCATTTCTACAAAGAGTGGGAGGAAAAGTAAAGACAGAAGCAAGATGGAGAAACTTTTTTTTAAAAAAAAATGTGTAAGACCCCTGTTTTGTTAGCTAAGCAGGATCATTAAACCACTTGCAGTTAAAAGTGCAAGCCGCTCAGTCATGTCAAGTCTTTGTGACCTCACGGACTGTACACATATAGTCCATGGAATTCTCCAGACCAGGATACTGAAGTGGGTAGCCTTTCCCTTCTTCAGGGGATCTTCCCAACCCAGGGATCGAACCCAGGTCTCCCACATTGCAGGTGGATTCTTCACCAACTGAGCCACAAGGGAAGCCTTTTATGTCTTGCAGTTAAGACATGGAGAGAGATTGTTCCTCAGAGCAAACATAATTTCCCGATCTTCCTGTCAGAGTTCAGGGGAGGGTTCAGGTGAGTGAGAAAAAGACCACTGTAATGTAACTTCAGCTGTTTTTCTGAAATGTTTTTAGACAGGCTGTACTACAGGACATGCGCCAGGTCTCTCAGCAGTCAGGCCCTGACTTAGAAATGGTGTTCTAAACGTTAGCTTAGAGGTTAATGTTTGGAAATAATGTCACCTCTTTTTGGTTATTTAGAGGAAGTTGAATTTGAATCTGCATAGGTTGATGTCCTGATTAAAATCAGGGTCTTAATATTAGAGGAATTAAAAGGAGAACAGTCAGCTAATAGTTATTGCCACTATTGTGTAGCTATTGAAAATTCTTTTTTTGAAAAAGAATAGTAATAGAAGAATAGCACATGGGGAAATGCTCATCATCCATTTTTAAATGAAAACAGCAGGGTTAGTTTTACATTCTTGTAAGATAAACACATGTACTTGAGAGACTTGAAGAACTTATACTAAAATGTTAGTAAGGTCCATTTCCATGATGATGCATTAATTTTGTAAATTTCTCTCTCTGTTTAAAAAAGGCAAAAATAAAACCATGTAATCTGTTTTCATCCAGAATGTGTTACTTTTTAAGCATACTTATGGTGAGGATGTCCTTGTCTCTTTTGGGCTTCAAGTACTTAGTTGTAATAGAAGGAGAGAGGTTTTTCTTCTGGTCATAGGTGGAAGCTGAGAATGAGGACGAGGAGGTGGGGTCAAAGATAAATGTATGGATATAAGAGAGATTGCTTATAGCATCATCATTTCCATTTTAAACAGTGAAAAACAGTAGCTTACTTTGCCTGTTTAGTCACCTTGGGGGGCAGGAAAGGGATGTAATAGGAGTAGGTACTGCTTGAAAAGGTTCTTTCCTCCAGCAAACAGATCTTAACTCAGTAAAACTTGGTTTCCACAGGTGGATATGGGAGGAAGAAGACAGTTTTATATATGGGCTGTTGAGAAAATTCAGTTATCTAAGGAATTTCCTGTTAAGTTCTTGGCCTACATTATTTATTTTGAGTTTAGCTCTTTTAAATAATTAACTTTTCTTTTAAAGCCATATGTTTATTTCCATTTTAAGCAAACTTCATCAGTGGCATAAGACAGGGATGGCAGATTGGTTACAATCACATGTCACCTCCTAGAGTGATTAGTTAAGAGTGTTTAGACTTTTGGAGGAAGGCTGTTGTAATTGATTAACGATGTCTGTTTTACTCTGTGAGAAGTCTTCTGATTTATAATCCATTTTGTGTGATCCTTCGGACGTATTAAGGCTGCTTGGTTGTTAATAAAGCAAAAGTATCAAAGAATGAGGGAGACCAACTATTGAATACTAAACTTAAGTGAAATAAGTGAAAACAGTAATTCTTGTGCAGACTTAACTTTTAAATCCATGGTTTAAAGAGGAAATTAACTGTGACTAGAACTGCACTCTTTCTAGTAAGGCCACAATCCATACATGACTATTGAGCTCTTTAAAATGTGGCTAGTTTGAGAATATGAATTTTAAATTTTTATTTAATTATAATTATTTAAGGGACTTCCCTGGTGGCTTAGATGGTAAAGCATCTGTCTACAATGTGGGAGACCTGGGTTCGATCCCTGAGTCGGGAAGATCCCCTGGAGAAGGAAATGGCAAAAATTTAAAAATGGAAACAGTGTACAACAGTTTCTGTTAAGTACAACTTAATTTCTTTGATTCAGTTCAGTTGCTCAGTCATGTCCAGCTCTTTTCAAGTCCATGGACTGCAGCACGCCAGTCCTCCCTGTCCATCACCAACTCCGGGAGCTTGCTCAAACTCATGTCCATCCAGTCGGTGATGCCATTGTACCAGTTTTTTTGGTAGGACTGCATTTTACTTTTAACCATTGCATCCGAACACGAGTGGGAAGCTTTTATGTCTAGGCCTGAAAGTGGCACCTGTATCTGCTATTGACAGTACTTAGTTAACACATGCATCACTTCATGTGTATCTCCCCCCATCTACCCTTGCTGAGGACATGTCAGGTCTGTCCTTTTAGCAAATTTCAATTTTACAGTACAGTGCTATCAACTACAGTCACCATTTAGGCCTTTTTTTGTTGGATATTGATATATAAAATGTGATACAATAAAAATTAAGTTCAGATTAATGTTTTCAGTTTAAATGCAGAACTACAGGTTTTTTCTTCCTACATCAGAATGTTTTTTGAATTATGCCCCAAATCTCAGCTCTCAATGACCTAAACATATTTATAACTTGCTCTAATCCACACCACACAAACAGCAGTCTCTGGGTAATAATTCCAAAACTACCATCAGCAATAAAGTGACTAAAAACAGATTCAGTATTATTCTTCCCTCTTTTAATTGTTTTTTTCCTAAGGATAAACCCCATTAGAAATGTACAATCAAACTACTGTGCTTTGAAGCCACTTGTAGGATATTTCCTCTCTGGTTAAGCCACTAATTGGATGCTCATTTGATTAATTTGACATTTAATTTTGGGGAATTCCTTTTTAAAATTTAATTTTGTTTTATAATTGTGTAAATTGTATGCATAGTTGCAAAAAGCAAATCTGAAAACAAGGTATGTTTAAAGAATCTTATCCATATTCTTGCCAACCTATTGACCCTTGGCCCCATATGCAATTATTTTTTAACAATGTTATGTTTTATCCTTTTTTCTTAAAAAGTAAAGGAATATATTTTTGTATCTTTTCTCATTTCATAAGTGGTAGCATTCTATAAACACTTTTTTTTTCTTTTTCACCTTAGCAATATTCTGGAGATTGGGTGTGGTGGTAATAACAGTATCTCTCAACATTACTTCTTACTACAGTGTAGTACTAATGTTTGGAGATCCCATAATTTATTTGACCAATCCCCCATCAGTGGTTATATTGGTTGTTTCTAGTTTTTTCCTATTGCAAATAGTGCTGTAATGAATAATTACATAATATTTTTGCCAGTGATTCTTTGAGATTCCTAAAAGTGAGATTGCTGGGACAAAAAATAAGCCTGTGTGTAATTTTGCTGGATATCACCAGCAGAGAGTATTACGAGAGTCTTTGCCTGCAACTTTGCAGAGTACCTTGTCCTGCCTTTAGGTTTTTGCTGGGTGGATAGATGAGAAATATTCTCATATTAGTTTGCATCTGCATTTCTTTTCTGTGATGAGCAAGGTTGAATGTTACTAAACATGGTTAAGTGGTTGCATTGCCTTTTTTTTTTTTTTGAACTGTTAGATCTGTTTTTTTTCTATCCTTGGCCTTTTTTTTTTAGATTCTATATTAATTGTAATATAAGTTGCTGGCTACCCTGCTTGCTCCCCACTCATCCCCTCCCTCACCCTCCCAGAGTTTATCACTTGTCTTTGAATTTTTCTCTGAACTTGGTCTCTAAACATTTCTTACTGTCTGACTGTGCACTGGAGTTTGGGGAAAACTTGGTCTCTAAACATTTTTTACTGTCTGTGCACTGGAGTTTGGGTAAAGGATAGGGTCATAAGATTACAGTAGTTTTGTGGAGATGAGAAGATTGGTTGTAATGGTTAACAGTGGTTTGGATTTCTGATGTTCATTGTTGTAAACAGGATTGTAAGGTAGAATGGATTTAGTCCATATCATTGTACTAGTGGATGTTGTGATTTTTTGTTGTTGTTGTTAAGTTACCATTTGTTAAGTAGAGCCCTGAGGTGTCATGGATGGTGAGCTCAAAGTTCAACAAAAGACTGTAAGGGAAAGTGAAATGGAGAAATGTATTACTCACAGGTCCTGGAGGAGGCTCATAGCTTGCCTTGAGGGGACCCATGGGGAGGTCAGGGCAGGCAGAGAGTAAGCCAGCAGGACTTGAGGCACTTACCTTTATTAGGGTCAAAGGAGTGCTTTGTGGTTCATCAAACTGGTCTGGTAAATTCTTTGATTCAGTTGGGCTTTTCTATTAAGAAAATATAATTCTAATGCTGCCTTTCTATAGAACAGATGTTTAATGAATGTTAACCAAAATAAATATTGGGCTTTTTTGTTCTTATTTCAGGCTACAGACAAGAGAAAAGCTTTAGAAGAGACCAAAGCCTATACAACCCAATCCCTTGCTAGTGTCGCTTATCAAATAAATGCATTGGCTAACAATGTGCTCCAACTGCTGGACATCCAAGCCTCTCAGCTCCGGAGAATGGAATCTTCCATCAATCATATCTCACAGGTAACAGCTTGTAAAAACCTTTAAATTCACGTTTAATTAACTAGCAGCATGGTAGGTAGCCTGGAAATATGGATTCCTTATTCATCTTTTTACTACTAGTCATTATCACTTTCAACTTTAGCTTTGAGTTCAGACTATTCTGTGTGTGCATGTGCGTGCGTGTGTGTGTGTGTGTGTGTGGTAAAATACACACCCCAGTGGTTACTGGTCTGTGGCTTTGTGTTAGTATAATGCCGACCTTACCAAATAACATTGGACAGTGTTCTCTCCTCTTCAGTTTTAAGCAAAATGTGTGTAGAATTGACTTTAGTCTATTAAATTGATTTTCATTCTGGTCTTAATTCTTTCTTTCTTTGTCCTTACCCATTTACCCTAAATGCTACATTTACTATGTATGTTTTTTACTGTAGTAAGGGAGTTTTTGAAAGGCAGTAGATTGTAATGTTATTTAATTAAAAAAAATTCTAGAACTTAGCACTAAACCTGTCATAGTCTAAGCATTCAGTCAGTGTTTGTTAAAATTTCTCTTTAGGAAGGATTGGTCTGTATACTATTCAGTACAATACCTGGAAATAGTTAATAAACATTTGAATAGAGAAATAAGTCCTGTGGTTATGTCTTTTGAGTGGTATGGAAGGAGTGATGTTTAAGTTGGGGTTTGATGGGAGTCTGTATTTGATCTTATGGACATGGAGTACAAATGCATTTCAGTCTGAGATAATGGTCTTAGACAAAGTCACGATGACATGTTCAGGGTGACTAGGATGTCTGTTTGTTTAGAATGAAGAATGTACCTGGAGCTTAGTTTTGAAAGATAAATCTGAAGTTCTAAGTTACAATTCATTTCTTTCTGATTTGTTTTCATTGATGAAGCTAAATAATGACTTGCATTATGTTAGTAGAGTGGGTGTATCCTTTTGCTGCTTCTCTTATCTGCTTGCTGGGAAATATACAACTCCTGAATCAGAGCAGCATGCGGAGCAGAAAAAGAGAGTATCCATCTTCCCTCACCATTGTCAGATGGCAGACTGATGTGATTCAGCCCTGAAGCGAGGATGGGAGTATCCTTCAAAAACTAAAGACTCTGTTCTTTACTTTCAAGGCAGACAGCAGGCTTCCTGCCTCTGTTCAATATGCTTTTTGGAGAAATGAATCACCCAAACCTACATTGTGCCTCAGATAATCTGTTTGAGGTGTTGAGGAAGCAAACTTCCAAACCCCTCCCTACTAATCACAAAGTTTGGGCTAAACCATATTTTTGTTGTTGTTTAGTCACTGAGTTGTATCCAACTCTTTTGACCCCATGGACTAGCCCACCAGGCTCCTCTGTCCCTGGAATTCTCCAGACAAGAATATGGAGTGGGTTACCATTTCCTTCTTCAGGGAATCTTCCCAACCTGGAGATTGAATCTGAGCCTCGTGTATTGGCAGGCAGGTTCTTTCCCAGCCATCACGAAGCCCAAACCATATTTTAGTTCTGTCCTGATTAATAGTAATAACTGAAGACTGCTCTCATCTAACTTAGAATAAAGGCTACGTTTTTCTAAAAAGAGGCTGGAGCCTTCCTTTTTCTGGTCTGATACTAAGAGGTTAGTTTGGGAGTCTCTTTGCAGATCTTCTGACCTTTCGGTTGTCTATAAGCTGTGCCTCAGGCTACAGCTTGAACCTCCTAGTCAATTGCTGAGTCTTTACAGTTGCCAGCCTTGTTTCAAAGCCTGGAAATGGTTTTTTGCTTCCTATGGTTTTAAACCTCAGATGTCTTAGTGTGGTATAAAAGGCCCTTTGGTCTGGTCTCTTCCAACTCGCATCACATTCCTGCCATGCTCAACTTGTTGAAGTCTTCTAAACATAGCATGCAATTTTGTGCCTCTTTTCTGTAATCTGTTTGTCTTACTCGGCATTAACTTTGTTCTGACTCTGTTCTGCTTAACATAAGCACCATCTGAAGTCTTCACTGATTAGCTCAGGGTAGATACTGCTGCTCTCTTTGTGCTATGCCCTCTTACTTGTTCCCCCTGGTATCAGTGACTTGAGGTCCATATCTGTCTCCTCCTCCTCTCTTTAAAGGTGAAGAGCATCCTGTGTAAGTACCATGTGCTGATTGTGCCCCAGGAGTTGTTCATCATCTTATCCTCAGTCATAGTTAACTGG
Source organism: Aepyceros melampus (assembly GCA_006408695.1). Lineage (NCBI taxonomy): Eukaryota > Metazoa > Chordata > Mammalia > Artiodactyla > Bovidae > Aepyceros > Aepyceros melampus. The sequence goes on from SJXQ01005451.1 coordinate 32,821, forward strand.
CATGTAAGAGATGATTTAAAAAGTATTTTTTGAGTGAGACAGTGTGGTATAGTCTGCTTTGAACTCATAAAGATCTCAGTTTGAATCCTAGTTCTGCCTGCATGTGATCTGTTCAGATTACCTAACTTTTTTGTGTTTACTTTTGTCATATGCAGAGTTGGCCCATTAGTGCTGATCTTAAAGGATGAAATAAGGAACTACATGTAAAGAATTTAGCCTGATATCTGGATATGAAATGTTGGCATTATTAGTCATCATAGCTAATCATCTATTCTCTCCCTTTAACGTTCGGCCTCTCTTGCATTAGCCCTCTATTCAACATTAAGCATTTTCCCTCCATCTTATAAAAAAGCTTTCCTTACCATAACTTTTGAGAGACTGCCTTTTCTCTCTTGACAGTTCACAGACTTAAGTTCTTGAATCTGTCATCTGTGGCAGTTTTCTTCCTTGAAACATTTATATGTGTCTGTCCATTGTGGTTTGATTTTTGTCTCCTATCCTTGGATGTTGCTTTTGCAAAACAGAACAATGATATTTTTGTTTTAAATCTAGAAATACTTTTTCCCACCTCTTCTTTGTTGCTTTTATTTGTAGCATGTGACAAACTTGTGATTGTGTTTGTGTGTTTACCTATTTAATGCCTGTTTCTTCTCTTAGAGGTAAATTTAATGATGAAGAAACCTCATTTGTTGGGTTCATCACTGTGTCTTGTCCCCAGTGTCTCCCTTAGAGTCTGACAAGGAGTAGATCCTTGAAACTTTAAATTACTCTGTGGCACTTTTAAAAATCTAGTCTTTTGTGAATGAGGACTAATCATTTGTGAAATAGAGGAGAACAATAGAATGGAAATGCTAGAGATCTCTTCAAGAAAATTAGAACATTTCATACAAAGACAGGCACAGTAAAGGACAGAAATGGTATGGGCCTAACAGAAGCAGAAGATATTAAGAAGAGGTGGCAGGAATACACAGAAAAACTATCCAAAAAAGATCTTCACAACCCAGATAACCAGATGGTGTGATCACTAGAGCCAGACATCCTGGAATGTGAAGTCAAGTGGGCCTTAGGAAGCATCACTATGAACAAAGCTAGTGGAGGTGATGGAATTCCGGTTGAGCTATTTCAAATCCTGAAAGATGATGCTGTGAAAGTGCTGCACTCAGTTATGCCAGCAAATCTGGAAAACTTAGCAGTGGCCACAGGACTGGAAAAGGTCAGTTTTTATTCCAATCCCAAAGAGAGGCAATGCCAAAGAATGCTCAAACTACCAGACAATTGCATTCATTTCACACTCTAGTAAAGTAATACTCAAAATTCTCCAAGCCAGGCTTCAATAGCACGTAAACCATGAACTTCCAGATGTTCAAGCTGGTTTTAGAAAAGACAGAGGAACCAGAGATCAAACTGCCAACATCCATTGGATCATCAAAAAAGCAAGAGAGTTCCAGAAAAACATCTACTTCTGCTTTATTGACTACGCTAAAGTGTTTGATTGTGTGGATCACAGCAAACTGTGGAAAATTCTTCAAGAAATGGGAATACCAGACCACCTGATCTGCCTCTTGAGAAATCTGTATGCAGGTCAAGAAGCAGCAGTGGAATAACAGACTGGTTTCAAATAGGAAAAGGAGTATGTCAGGGCTGTATATTGTCACCATGCTTATTTAACTTATATGCAGAGTACATCATAAGAAACACTGGGCTGGATAAAGCACAAGCTGGGGTCAAGATTGCTGGGAGGAATATCAATAACCTCAGATATGCAGATGACACCACCCTTATGGCAGAAAGTGAAGAGGAAATAAAAAGCCTCTTGATGAAAGTGAAAGAGGAGAGTGAAAAAGTTGGCTTAAAGCTCAATATTCAGAAAACTAAGATCATGGCATCTGGTCCCATCACTTCATGGCAAATAGATGGGGAAACAATGGAAATAGTGGCTGACTTTATTTTTGGGAGCTCCAGAATCACTGCAGATGGTGACTGCAGCCATGAAATTAAAAGATGCTTACTCCTTGGAAGAAAAGTTATGACAACCTAGATAGCATATTCAAAAGCAGAGACATTACTTTGCCAACAAAGGTCTGTATAGTCAAAGCTATAGTTTTTCCAGTAGTCATGTATGGATATGAGAGTTGGACTGTGAAGAAAGCTGAGCGCCGAAAAATTGATGCTTTTGAAGTGTGGTGTTGGAGAAGACTCTTGAGAGTCCCTTGGACTGCAAGGAGATCCAGCCAGTCCATCCCAAAGGAAATTAGTCTGAATATTCATTGGAAGGACTGTTACTGAGGCTGAAACTGATGCGAAGAACTCTGGCCACCTGATGCGAAGAACTGACTCATTGGAAAAGACCCTGATGCTGGGAAAGATTGAAGGCGGGAGGAGAAGGGGACGACAGAGGATGAGATGGTTGGATGGCACCACTGACATGATGATCATGAGTCTTAGTAAACTCCAGGAGTTGGTGGTGGACAGGGAGGCCTGGCGTGCTGCAGTCCATGGGGTCGCAGAGTCAGACATGACTGAGTGACTGAACTGAACTAACCACTGCTGTGTTTAGAAAGTTCTCCATTTCAAAGGAAAATGAACATACCTTAGTGTAAATTTTGAATTATCATTTATTTGATGCAGAATCTTAAATATAGTACTCATTGTAGTCACTGAATATATTTTTGCCTGCTTGTCCCTGAGAAAGTCTAAGTATGAAGAATTAAGAGGCTGAAATGGATTAGGTCCTTTAATTAGATATTATCAGTGTCTGCATTCATCTCCACACTTGGACTCTGTGTTCCAATTCTTGTGAAACAGCCAGGCAGGAGCCGGTCAATAAGTAAGAGTGAGAATCGACTTTTACCATTAAGAGGAAAATCTCTTTGCCTATTACTTTCATTAAAAACCCACCCATACCTCTATCAAGTGATATCATGTCAGTTCTTACACTTTGCCTGCAGGACAAAGGCTGGATGGTTGATGGTATCAACATAAGCTCGGTCTTATCTCCCCTTGCCTCTCTAGCTTCATTCTCTCTCTCCCTCCCCCCCACCCCCACTTTTGGC
>SJXQ01005451.1:36052-119395 GCA_006408695.1 Aepyceros melampus
TTTTGGCTTCACACCTCCTCATTCACATGGTGCTTTAGCAGTGTGCCTTTGTTGTGGCCAGTCCCTTTGCCTGGAATGGGTACCTGCTCGATTTCCTCTGCCTAAGTCCTGGTCACTCTTCAGCTTCAGTTTAATTGCCTTGGCCTCATGGAAAGCATATCATTGGTTCCAGAAGAGTAGATTTGATCTTTCCTAGTAACTTCTGTCGGAGAAGGCGATGGCACCCCACTCCAGTACTCTTGCCTGGAGAATCCCATGGACAGAGGAGTCTGGTAGGCTGCAGTCCATGGTCGCTAAGATTCAGACATGACTGAGCAACTTCACTTTCAGTTTTCACTTCGATGCATTGGAGAAGGAAATGGCAACCCACTCCAGTGTTCTTGCCTGGAGAATCCCAGGGACGAGGGAGCCTGGTGGGCTGCCGTCTATGGGGTCGCACAGAGTCGGACACAACTGAAATGACTTAGCAGCAGCAGCAGCAGCAGTACTTCTGTGCCTGCTGCTATATGACAGGTAACTTCTGTTTGATCGTCCTTGATTTTTCTCTCCCCTTTGGTCTTTGTCCTGAGAGGCTTACCATATGGGATTATGTCTATGGGCATCTGTGACTTCTGGCTTCAGAGAGAGTGCAGCCAGTGTGGACATGGGCAGGTCAGCAGCAGTGAGGAAGGAAAGCTCAGAACATTTATTACCCTGGTTTCTTCCCAGTGGACTGGCTGTCTCCAGGACACATCCCTGTTCCTCTCAAGGTGGCCCTGTCTGGGTGACTTCGTCCTCCTCATTCTGGTGATCCTCCTTCCCTTGTCCTTTTGGATTTAGGATTTTAACTCTTCCTGCTGAGAACATTGGCTCCTGTACCTACTTCTGTTCCCCTATCCCTTCCCATTCCTTTGTGTTTAGTTCCTCTGTTATAAATGGTCTTTGAATTTTTCTAATTGGAATATTTCACCAGTTTCTGATTGGAAGTCTGGCTAATGCAGCCCAGCTTATGTTATTTCTCATACTGGGCCCATCTCTTTTCTCCTGTTTTTGCCTTTGGTCTCACTTAGGGAAGCAGGAGGCTCAGCTGATGAAGTTCTAGAGCACTCTGTTTACACTTTAGCCAGGTTAGTGCTGCTTTTGATTATATTACATATTGAGATTCTGTGTAAGCGTTGACTTGAAATTAGGATGAACAGTAAAAGCGGTTTGGAAGTTAGTGACTGGACTATAAGAATAAAAATCCTAAAATCTTTTTAACAGCATTTAAAGTTCTTTAAGAGGCCTGGCACCTGCCTTTATTTTTGGCTTTATTTCTTATTACTAACCCATTAGGATTTTTAAGTTCTAGGGATAAAAGTCTCTCTGCATACATGACTCATTCATCTGGTCAAGTCCCTCCCACTCATCATTGAGGTCTTACCTTGAATTTTATTAAAGGGTGGTTTTCCCCAGTGCCCCTTTCTGCCCTGTCTCCTACCTGTGCACATATTATTAGAATTCTCTGCTGATTGTTTTTACAGCATCCTATAGTTCCCTTTCAAAGCATTTATTATTAGAATTACCTAGATAATTTGTCCTGTTCCCTTTGCCTTCCGCGGGGTTCTGCTGTGATCATCCCAGTGCCTAGCATGCATGCATCCATTAATTTCAACAAATAAAAGAGAAGGAAATTATAGTGGAAGGTCACAGAATCTCTTCAGAGAAGCTCAATGCAAGAGACTTCAGAGCCATTGGAATTTGTTACAGTTTTGAATGGGGCCTGTCCCCTTTTAATTTCAGTTGATGGGGAAAAAAATGCATTGTATCCTTATCTTAGAGAAATTTTTCTTGGTTGTGTTTCTTCATAGGTTAATGGAACATTGATTGCTAAATACCTCTGAATCAATGAACTAAAAAAAAAATCTTGCTCTCATTTTTGTGAGTCAGTAGTAAAGATGACTTCAGATATTTTTTTTGGAGGGGAAGGAACGACAATTTTAAACTCACAGAAAATTGCAAGTATAGGACAAAGAACTTTTTTGTTTCGGATTGTTTGAGAATAACCTGCTGCTATGGTGCCCCATCAGTCCTGAAATCTTTTGTGTGTATTTTCTAGACACAAATACATGCTACTGCATAGCTATTATACAAGCATCAAAATCAGGTGATTAACATGGATATATTTGAGTAATATATCTACTCAAATTTCTACTTCAGTCTGCCAGTTTGTTCAGTAACTTTATGGGAAATTGAGCCAGTTCGGAAGCATTTAGTTATCCTGTCTCCTCAGCCTTCTTCAGTCTGCCACTGTTCCTCAGTCTATGCTCGACTTTACCTGACCTTGATACATTTGAAAACTATTAACCAGTTAATTGTAGAATGTCGGTATGAATATGTTTAATGTTTCTTCATGAGTAAATTCATGTGATAAAGAAACTTTGGAGGCAGTAGCTTCCTATTTAAAAACCACTTTCATTGTCTTAATTTTTTTAAGAAAACTTTTTTGCTCACTTTTAAGTCTTTTTCTAAGTGTTTCTAGCATTAGGGCTTGTAAATTCATAATAATATCTAAAGATAGAGGAATTCTATTAAAGAACCTGGCATGACACATGTCAAGGCATAACACCTCTAAGAATGTTTTGTTAGAGATCCAGCAAAATTTATTGTCATAGGAATTTTTATTTCAACTTGTCAAAAATGATTAACTGTGCTGTATTTTGCCATTAAGATCATTGCACATTTAAAAATCCTTTGGTCTCTGAGTTGCAAGTGGTACTTGAGAACTTCTAAGACATAAATAAATGTATTTAATTATGGCAGAAATTATTTCTAAAATAACCCTCTTGGTTAAAAACAAATTGTGTGCATTTTAGCTCTGAAATAATTTGAAAATCCAAACGAAGGCATTAGACCGCTGTTCTAAGCCTATTTTTAGTTATATTTCCTTTGAGCTGATTTCCTTTCTGGCCACCTGCAGTTTTATGTGCAGTCACACATGTTCATTTTCTCTAAAATTGTCCCTCCCTTTTCCAAACTTGGCATGAAAGTAGCTTCTCTAATGTTTTTAGTTTGTTCTTTTCGAAGAGCAAAGTATAAATTATAAAACCTCCATTGAGTAAATTCATGTAAAACTATTTTTGATGAAAGACAACATTAGTATGGAATAAAATATTCTCTGGCCCTAGAGTTTTTAAAAATTATAGCCTATTTTGTCTTGATACCATTAATATACTACATGTTAACATACAGAATATATCCTTCCCTTTCTTTTACTTTCAACTTTTTCCTGTTAAGATTTGCCTCTTTTAAGAGTAACTGGATTTTATAAAAAATACAGTGTGGGAGTTCACTTGTAGACTAGTTGTTAGCATTTGTGCCAGCTTTCACTGCCGTGCCCAGGTTCAATCCCTCGATGGGGAGGGATTGAACAATAAAAAATTAAAAACAAAAATAGTGTAACATTTCTTTTAACTGGGGCATTTATTGTATATACACTTAATGTAGTTATTGAACTATTTGGATTCAGATGAACCACCATTATTTTGTACCTTTTATTCATGTCATCTATTCCGTTAGTTTGCTTTTTTCTGGATTAACATTCTCTGGAGGCCTTACTGTGTAAGTGTGCACGTGTATGTATGTGCATATATGTGTGTATGCTGCCTCCTGCTTATGGTGAACTATTCCCTTACGTGTTTTATAAATTTTGGTTGTGAGCCCGTCCTAAGATATCATCTTTGAGATCTCTCTGAATGCTGAGGGTGATACGTTGGTAAGACAAATTGAAGATGTATTCCTAGACAGTTTTATTCTGTTATTCTGTCAAGTGTTCTTGGGGTACGATCAATCAAGGACTATTGAGAGTTTTGTACCTGAAAACATGGGAACTTGTTATACTTTCTTGGATAACTGCCCTCCCCCTGCCCCTCAGGGGTGTGTGTCTGTGTATGTATTAGTTTCCTAAACACTCTTGTGATGAGCTCATATCAGTAATCCTGGATAATCTTTGTGTCAAGATTCTTAATCACATCTGCAGAGATCCTTTTACCATGTCACTTCTACCTTCTCACATTCAGCAAACCAAGGCCTTCTATTTTGTTCCCATTTGAAAGTGAAAGTGTTAGTCGCAAAGTCATCTCTGACTCTTTGTGACCCCATAGATTGTAGCCTGCCAGGCTCCTCTGTCCATGGAATTCTCCAGGCAAGAATACTGGAGTGGGTAGCCATTTCCTTCTCCAGGGGATCTTCCTGACCCAGGAATTGAACCGGGGTCTCCTGTATTGCAGGCAGATTCTTTACCAGCTGAGCTACCAGGGAAGCCCTTTTTCCCATTTGGTGTAAGTCTTAAGTCTGTTAGTGGCCAGCAAACCACTATGGAGTAACTTCTTTGATGTTTTCTGCTCTGATCTTTAGTCCCCGTTCCCCCTCCTCCCTGGATTTTGTTTGCTGTATTTAATATTGGACTCTGAGTTTTTAAAGAGTCTATCAAGTACGTTTAGGCAGTTCATAACTGGGAGAGTTTGCAAGTGTCTAATTTGCCATATTGCCTCAGTTGATATTCTTTTTTGTTTTCCTGTTATCTTTTAATTTTAAATGCTTTTAATTTAGCCTTAAAAAAAAAAACAAAAAACCCAAGCCCCAAACCCTCAGTGAATCTCATCTTTGAACAAGCTTGTCATTTAACTGTGGTTAAAGTCAGTTTCTCTTCTTTGAGTACTCTGTTTTGCTCTTATTGGCAAACTGCCTTTTTTTCTTTTAATCTGACCCCATCTGTCCTGGGTTATTCTGATTCTGATGCTCAACCAGACCAAGACTCTCTCTTATTACTTTCTGTTTCTATTCTTCACTGGTCAGGTGGTTGTCTTTCAATACAAATTTGTGTTTCCTATTTTTCTGTCTTGTTTGAGCTAAAAGCATATAGATATTATTCTCTACTGAGCAGTTATCATTGGACTTTGTTTCACAATTCCCTCCTCCTGTCTGATAGTATGTGAGTGTGCCCAGGCCAGTCATATATTACCAAAGGGATTATAGTGAAAAGCTGAGATCTGTTTCGCCCCTTTCTATACTCAGTCTTGTTCTCTAGAGCACTTTAATAGTAACTACCGTGTATCAGGCCTGCAATGCAGTAGATCCTGGGTTCGATCCCTGGGTTGGGAAGATTCCCTGGAGAAGGGAATGGCAACCTACTCCAGTATTCTTGCCTGGAGAATCCCATGGACGGAGGAGCCTGGTGAGCCACAGTCCATGGGGTCACAAAGAGTTGGACACGACTGAGCGACTAAGACACAACTGTGTATCAAATGTTTTACATATGTGAACACGTGTGAGTTAATTCACCCTCACAACAACCTCACTTCCCAGATGAAGAAACTCATACTCAAAGAGGTTGTTTGGCTTGTTCAGCCATACATCTATTAAATGGCATTATTTGAACCGGAAGTCTGGCTTTAGAATCTACTTCATTATCACTATGCTGGACTGCTTTGGTTTTAGAATGAAAATTATTGTCCCTCCGTACTTTGAAAGGCAGGATAGTCCATTTCTTCTACCTTCCAGTATTGTCACTGAGATGTCTGATGTGTCTGATTCTTTGTATGTAACTTGCCTTTTTCTCTCTGAAAACTTCGGAATATTTATTCTTGTTAGTTATGATATTTTGAAATTTCACAGGAATATAACTTGGTCTTTTGAAAGTACATTATGATGGCATTTGGGGGATATGCTACTGTATTTTGGGGTGCTATATGTTATTTCTTTAATTTGTTTTCCTGTATATTCTGGGAATATTCATAGATTCATATATTCCCATTTTTTCTAGATTCAGATATTAGACCTTTTAAATTAATGTTGTGGTGCTGTTTTCCTTTCTTGTTTCTTTACCTTTGGAAGACATCTCAAAAATAAATTCCAGTGTATCAGTTACTGTTTGTTCTAATTTTTTAGAATGTTTGTTTCTTTTTCACAAGTTGGGTTTTTGTCAATGAATTACCTTTTACGCTTCATATAATATGTGCATATATATTTCACGTAGTATAAATCCTTTTCAGGAAAGGATTCCTCTAATCTGTGCAAAATTCGGGGGGGAGGTTCTTTTTTTTTTTTTTAGTTTTTTTGCTTTAGGTCTTCCCTCACCCTGCCATGCTGTGTTGTCTCAGATGATCTGGTGGTTCTAGTCTGCTTCTGTTTAAAAAGAATGAGGAACTAAAATGCTTAAGTAGAAACTATAAATATGTGACGGAGACTGTCATTTGGTGTGAGCAGGCCTTACCCAAATCTAATAGACAGTTAAATCTCCAGCTTTTAGCTCTGTTCTTCACTTTTTTTTTTAATTTATTTTTTTATTGAAGGATAATTGCTTTACAGAATTTCGTTTTCTGTCCAACTCCAACATGAATCAACCACAGGTTTACATATATCCCTTCCCTTTTGAAGCTCCCTCCCATCTCCCTCCCCACCCACCCCTCTTGGTTGATACAGAGCCCCTGTTTGAGTTTCCTGAGCCGTACAGCAAATTCCCATTGGCTACCTATTTTACATACGGTAATGTAAGTTTCCATGTTACTCTTTCCATACATCTCACCCGCTCTTCCCCTCACCCCAAGTCCATAAGTCTGTTCTCTATGTCTGTTTCTCCACTGCTGCCCTGTAAGTAAATTCTTCAGTACCATTTTTCTAGATCCCATGTATATGCATTAGAATGCGATATTTATCTTTCTCTTTCTGACTCACTTCACTATGTATGATAGTTTCTAGGTTTATCCACCTCATTAGAACTGACTCAAAGGCGTTCCTTTCTGTGCCCAAGTAATATTCCATTGTGTATATGTCCACAACTTCTTTATCCATTCATCTGTTGATGGACATCAAGGTTGCTTCCATGTTCTAGCTATTGTAAATAGTGCTGCAATGAACAATGAGATACATGTGTCTCTTTCAATTTTGGTTTCCTCAGGGTATATGCCTAGGAGTGGGATTGCTGGGTCATATGGTAGTTTTATTCCTAGTTTTTAAAGGAGTCTCCATACCGTCTTCCATAGTGACTGTATCAGTTTATATTCCCACCAACAGTGCAAGAGCATTCCCTTTTTCTCCACACCTTCTCCAGCATTTATTGTTTGTAGACTTTTTGATGATGGCCATTCTGACTGGTGTGAGGTGATATCTCATTGTAGTTGTGATTTGAGCTCCTCTAATAATGAACGATAAAGGACTTCCCTGGTGGCTCAGATGGTAAAGCGTCTGCCTACAATGCTGGAGATCTGGGTTCGATCCCTGGGTTGGTAAGATACCCTGGAGAAGGAAATAGCAACCCATTCCAGTACTCTTGCCTGGAAAATCCCATGGACAGAGGAGCCTGTTAGGCTACAGTCCATGGGATCACAAAGAGTCACACAACTGTGTGACTTCACTTCACTTAATAATGAGCAATGATGAGCATCTTTTCATGTGTTTGTTAGCCATCTGTATGTCTTCTTTGGAAAATGTCTGTTGAGGTCTTTTCCTCACTTTTTAATTGGGTTCTTTGTTTTTCTGGTATTGAGTTGTATGAGCTGCTTGTAGATTTTGGAAATTAATCCTTTGTCAATTGTTTCATTTGCTATTATTTTCTCCCATTCTCTGGGTTGTCCTTTCACCTTGCTTATAGTTTCCTTTGCTGTGCTTTAAGTTTAATCAGGTCCCACATGTTTACTTTTGTTTTTATTTCCGTTACTCTAGGAAGTAGGTCATAGAGCATCTTGCTTTGATTTATGTCATTGGGTGTTCTGTTTTCCTTGAAGAGTTTTGTAGTTTCTGGTCTTACATTTAGGTCTTTAATCCATTTTGAGTTTATCTTTGTGTATGGTGTTTGGAAGTGTTCTAATTTCATTCTTTTACATGTAGCTGTCCAGTTTTCCCAGCACCATTTATTGAAGAGGCTGTCATTGCTCCATTTATCCTCTTGCCTCCTTTGTCAAAAATAAGGTACCATTGGGTGCATGGGTTTACTTTGGGCTTTCTGTCTTGTTCCATTGGTCTATATTTCTGTTTTTGTGCCAGTACTGTACTGTCTTGATGATTGTAGCTTTTTGGTATAATCTGAAGTCAGGAGGGTTGATTCCTCCAGCTCCATTCTTCTTTCTCAGGACTGCTTTGGCTATTCAGGGTCTTTTGTGTTTCCATATGAATTGTGAAATCTTTTGTTCTAGTTCTGTGAAAAATGCCATTGGTAATTTGATAGGGATCGCATTGAATCTGTAGATTGCATTTGGTAGTATAGTCATTTTCACGATATTGATTCTTCCTACCCAGGAACTTGGAATATCTCTCCATCTGCTTATGTCATCTTGGATTTTTTTCATTAGTGTCTTATAATTTTCTGTGTAGTTCTTTTGTCTCCTTAGGTGACTTTATTCCTAGATATCCTTTTTGTTGCCGTAGTGAATGGGATTGATTTCTTAATATCTCTTTCTGATTTTTCATTGTTAGTATATAGAAATGCAAGTGATTTCTGTGTATTGATTTGTATCCTGCAACTTTCCTGAATTCACTGATTAGCTCTAGTAATTTTCTGATACTATCTTTAGGGTTTTCTATGTCTACTATCATGTCATCTGTGAACAGTGAGAGCTTTACTTTTCCGATCTGGATTCCTTGTATATCTTTTTCTTCTCTGATTGTTGTAGCTAGGACTTGCAGAACTATGTTGAATAATAGTGGTAAAAGTGGACACCCTTGTCTTGTTCCTGATCTTCGAGGGAATGCTTTCAGTTTTTCACTATTGAGAATAATGTTTGCTGTAGGCTTATCATATATGGTGTTTACTGTATTGAGGTAGGTTTCTTCTATGCCCATTGTTTGAAGAGTTTTCATCATAAATGGGTGCTGAATTTTGTCAAGTTTTTTTTCTGCATCTATTGAGATGATCATATAGTTTTTATCTTTCACTTTGTTAATATGGTGTATCACATTGATTGATTTGTGTATATTGAAGAATCCTTGCATTCCTGGAATAAACTCAACTTGATCATGGTATATGAGCTTTTAAATGTGTTGTTGGATTCTGTTTGCTAAAATTTTGTTGAAGATTTTCGCATCTATGTTTTTGCATTTATGTTGCAGTACTTTGATATTGGCCTGTAGTTTTCTTGTTTGTGTGTGTTGTCTTTGATGGTGGCCTCATAGAATTGAGTTTGGAAGTGTTCCTTCCTCTGCAATTTTTTGAAAGAGTTTTAGAAGGATAGGCATTAGCTCTTCTCTAAATGTTTGATAGAATTCTACTGTGAAGCCATCTGGTCCTGGGCTTTTGGTTTTTGCGAGATTTTTGATCACAGCTTCAATTTCAGTGCTTGTAATTGGGTTGTTCATAATTTCTATTTCTTCCTGGTTCAGTCTTGGAAGATCGAACTTTTCTAAGAATCTGTCCATTTCTTCCAGGTTATCCATTTTATTGCCATATAGTTGTTCATAATAATCTCTTATAATCCTTTGTATTTCTGCATTGTCTATTGTAACCCCTCGTTTGTTACTCACTTTTAAAAGAAAACAGTTGTAATGAGATAGAATTCACATACCATACAGTTTACCCAACTTAAAGTGTATAGTTCAGTGGCTTTTATTATATTCATGGAGTTGCACATGCATCACCACAAAAATTTTAGAATATCGTAATTATGTCAGAAGAAACTTCTATCGTCCTGAGCTCTCACTCCTCAGGCCCTGCCTTCTCTCTCCACCTAGCCCTCAGCAACTGCTCGTTTACTTTTTCCCCTATCGATTTGCCTGTTCTGGGTATTTCCTATAAATGCTATCATGTAGTGAGTGGTCGTTTGTGATGTCTTCCTTCACTTAGCATGATGTTTTCAAAGCTCGTCCATATTGGAGCATGTGCCAGTGCTTATTCCTTTTTACTTCCAAATAGTATTCTATTTTGTGGATATAGCAAATGTATCCATTTATTAGTTAATGAATATTTGCATTTTTTCCAGTTGGGGGTATTAACAGATAACACTGCTGTGAACATCTGTGTACCAGTTTCTGTGTGGACACATATTTTCAGGTACATTGGTTATATACCTATGAGAGGAATTGCTGGATCCTGTGGTAACTCTGCGTTTAACCCTTCAGGGGACTGCCGACTGTTACCCTAAGTGGATGCACCATTGTGCATTCCCATTGGCAGTGTGTCCCGGTTTCAGTTTCTCCACGTGCTCAGAAGCTCTGTTCTATTTTTTTTAAACAACCATTCTAGTGGATATCAAGTAGTATCTCATTGTGATTTTGATTTTTTTCCTCACTTTTGTAGTCTAAAGAACCTGTTGCTTCCAAATTCTCATCCTCTCAAAGGTCATTTTTTTTCTTTTAGAATAAATTGCCTTGCCATCTGCGGGTGTTTGGGGTTCTAGCTTCTCCTGTTCTGTTCAGTTAGTTAACATTGCCTCCATTTGCTTTCTGATATTTAACAATTTGTTGGACATTCTTGTCCACTGATTTTTCTCCTCTTATATCCCTTTATCATTCTGGAGAAGGAAAAAAAAATGTGTATATGTGTGGCAGGTGGTACATACCGCCAGGTGCAGAGTGGTGAAGAATACACCTGCCAGGACAGGAGACACAGGTTCAGTCTCTGGGTCAGGAAGATTCCCCTAGAGAAGGAAATGGCAACCCACTCTAATATTCTTGCCTGGGAAATCCCATGAAAATCCATGGACAGAGGAGCCTGGCAGGCTGTAGTCCATGGAATCGCAAAGAGTTGGACACAACTGAGCACCTAAACAGCACAGCAGCATGATGTGTGTGTGTGTGTGTAAATATATAAAACCAGTGTAATCAGTTCTCTTAATCTACCAACTGGTACCTTTAAATATTCTTTCTTTATGAATATCCCCAAATGATATCCTTTCTTGTAAGAATTACAGGACCAAAAATATTCCTGTGATGAATATGAAAGAAATGAGGCTTGGAAGGGGTTATTATTAAGTACACGCCAAATCCCTTTGAAGTGTTAGGTTTAATTCTTCTGATCATACTGATTCGATTTGAACTCCTTATTATATGTTTAATATAGCTGGCATGACTTAAATGAACTAAGTAACAATTTTTAATTTCTAAGATTGCTTATAAGAGTTGTATTTTGTATAGGCTATAAGCTTTAACTGGTTTAACACCATCTGGTAAACTCAGTTAAACACTTGAGTATGGATTGGGGAACAAAGAATAATAACAATAAAAGCTAACATTAGTTTTTTCCAGATGATAGACACTGTTGAAAATCTTTTATCCATATTAGCTCATTTAAACCTTCATATAAACTGTGTGAAGTTGATAAAATTATTTGTTTTTAAACCTCATCTGTTTGATAAGAAAACTGTCAGGGCATTGCTCCAGGCTACACTATTAGTAAATGGTAGAGTTTACTTTTAAATCTATGCAGTTAGATTATTGAGTCTGTGTTCTTGAAGTCATTATATTACAGTTCAGTTCAGTTCAGTTCAGTCGCTCAATCATGTCTGACTCTTTGCGATCCCATGTATCGCAGCATACCAGGCCTCCCTGTCCATCACTATCTCCCGGAGTTCACTCAGACTCACTCCATCAAGTCCGTGATGCCATCCAGCCATCTCATCCTCGGTTGTCCCCTTCTCTTCCTGCTCCCAATCCCTCCCAGCATCAAGAGTCTTTTCCAAAGAGTCAACTCTTCGCATGAGGTGGCCAAAGTACTGGAGCCTCAGCTTTAGCATCATTCCTTCCAAAGAAATCCCAGGGTTGATCTCCTTCAGAATGGACTGGCTCGATCTCCTTGCAGTCCAGGGGACTCTGAAGAGTCTTCTCCAACACCACAGTTCAAAAGCATCAATTATTCGGCGCTCAGCCTTCTTCACAGTTCAACTCTCACATCCATACATGACCACAGGAAAAACCATAGCCTTGACTAGACAGACCTTAGTTGGCAAAGTAATGTCTCTGCTTTTGAATATACTGTCTAGGTTGGTCATAACTTTTCTTCCAAGGAGTAAGCATCTTTTAATTTCATGGCTGCAGTCACCATCTGACATTTCTACAGAATTGTTAATGTCTTATCTTTTTGAGAGGGTAGGGACACTCCTGAAATAGTAAAACATTTTTCTGGGCTCCAAAATCACTGCATATAATGATTGCAGCCTTGAAATTAAAAGACACTTACTCCTTGGAAGGAAATTTATGACCAACCTAGATAGCATGTTGAAAAGCAGAGACATGACTTCGTCAACAAAGGTCCGTCTAGTCAAGGCCATGGTTTTTCCAGTGGTCATGTATGGATGTGAGAGTTGGACTGTAAAGAAGGCTGAGCGCCGAAGAATTGATGCTTTTGAAGTGTGGTGTTGGAGAAGACTCTTGAGAGTCCCTTGGACTGCAAGGAGATCCAGCCAGTCCATCCTAAAGAAGATCAGTCCTGGGTGTTACTGGTTGCACTGATGCTGAAGCTGGAACTCCAGTACTTTAGCCACCTGATGGGGAGAGCTGACTCATTTGAAAAGACCCTTATGCTGGGAAAGATTGAGGGCAGGAAGAGGAAGAGGACAACAGAGGATGAGACGGTTGGATGGCATCACTGACTCAATGGACATGAGTGGTGAACTCTGGGAGTTGGTGATGGACAGGAAGGCCTGACGTGCTGCGGTTCATGGGGTCACAAAGAGTTGGATACAACTGAGCAACTGAACTGAACAACAACAAGGAGTAGTAGTTGGGAATAAGTACAAGTTCATGACCTGACATGTAGAAGATGAACTATGACCTAATTTTTTTTTTTTAATTGTTTTGGGGGCAGAAAATTTCTTTACAGTGTTGTGTCAGTTTCTGCCATACAACACAAATCAACCATAATTAAACGTATATCACCTCCCTCTTGAGACTCCCCTTCCTCCCTGCTGCTGCTACTGCTAAATCACTTCAGTGTGTCTGACTCTGTGTGACCCCATAGACGGCAGCCCACCAGGCTCCCCCGTCCCTGGGATTCTCCAGGCAAGAGCACTGGAGTGGGTTGCTGTTTCCTTCTCCAATGCATGACAGTGAAAAGGAAGTCGCTCAGTCGTGTCCGACTCTTAGCGACCCCATGGACTGCAGCCTACCAGGCTTCTCCATCCATGGGATTTTCCAGGCAAGAGTACTCTTAAAAGTTCATATTTACTTTAAATCCTGGTTTGGATAAAATGATTAAATCAAGCACATAACAAAAAATATATATTTTTGAGGTGGACACATAATTGCCATGTAGAATGTTGTAAAGTGTGCATTATATTCTTAACAGGAGGTTAGCAGACAGAAAAATGTCCTTGGGTTGTACTAAAACATTGGGTGTAGGCCAGAGTGTTAGTGACAGTCTTTCCCAGGATAAAATATTTTGGAATAATTAATTCTGAGTGGTTTATTATATTATGTTTTTCCACCAGAGTCTTATTTTGCAGCTCATCTTTTCTAAATAGATCTTTTTTTATAGTGTGTGTATATATAGGTCATTCTGAATCAAGTTAACTTCATAGTTGATTGGGACCTTGTTTCAGGCTTATTGAACAAAGGCCTGTAACACAGAATTTTGGGCAGAGGGCCATTTCCAAAGTCTGCTCCAAAAGAAGCCGTAACAGACAAAGATTGCTCTTTCTTGGCTGAAGGCTTTCTGTGTGTGGCTTGTCTCAGGCCTCTTTTACACTTTTTCTACCCCTTTCATACTTCTCCTTTTTTTATTCAGGGCAAAAGTGTTTTGGTTTTCATTCTGTAGTTACTCTTTCAATGAGCATTTATTGTGATTTTACTTACATACAAGTTTCTTTGCTTGAAACCTATAATGCCTCCCTGTATGGGCACTGGCATTTATGGGGACAGTAGCCCTTCCAGTATGATAGTGTAGAAAATACGTGAAATATTGAATAGTTTTGCTGTGTCATATACTTTCCAGCCTGTCTTTCGATAATTAAAAAGGATATTTTTCCTGGAGAATATATTTAAAAGGAGCATATGCTTTCTTTCCTTCCTTCCCAACTTTACCCCCTACCCCCTTTACCACCATGGAACTTCCTAAAGTGCTAAGGGGGAGTATAGTTAAAACAATGTTTTTCTGTATAATAACTTTAAATAATCATGTCTTAAAAGGGAACAAGAGAAAATGTTAATCTGTATTTAATCCAAGTGGTGTGTATATGAATGTTTTATTATCATGTTTGAGGCATTTCATAATTTAAAATAGTTAAACCTGAAAAGGGGGCAATTTTAAAATCTTATTTACTTGTGAAATTTTTCTTTTTCATTTCAACATTCATTGTAGAGAACTTTTTCTTTCTAGATAGAATCACTTTTAGAATACTGGGCATGTTCTTTCCTTTGGACCTTTGCCTTCTACACAAGTTATTTTACCTATTCCTATTTACTTCCCTTTCCCATATTATTAAGGGCTCACCCGACCCTTTAAGAAGAAACCATTAAATTTGGTTTTCCAGTTTTTTAGTCTTTCTTTAGTAACTCCTTAATATGAGTACAGTTCAACCTATTTTATTCATGCTCTTTTAAATTGTCTCTTATCTCTAGGCAGATGTTGTGGTTTCATGCCTCTTGGCCTTTTTTTGTTCTGTTCCTTTTGCTTGTTATCCCTCTCACCTCCACCTCCACCTCCACCCCCCACCTCTTGCCCTTTTAAAGTTTATCACATGTATTTGTATCCTTAAATAGTTATTGTTTAGTTTTGTTTGGGTTTGAGTTTTATAAAAATAGATTCAGGCTATATGTAGTCAAAACCAAAACCCTGTATATAACTTCCTTTTTTAAATTCAGCATTATGTTTTTACTATTTATCTGTAATTCGTATGTTTCATTCATAGTATTTCATTCTCATTAATGTAATAGTTCAAGTATAAATTTACCACTTATTTGCATTTATATTTAATTAATCCGGAATTGATTTTTCCTTGTAGTGAGTGTGAGGTAGGGGTCCATTTTCTTGTTTCTTTCTATCTGGCAAACTGGTTGCCCTGTTTAAGTAATGCATTCTTTGGCTCTGTGCAGTCACCGTAAGGTGACAAGGTTCCTTATGATCATGGTGAGTTTGTTTCTGAGCTCTGTCTTCTGTTGAATCGGTTATTTAACTCTACTTAAGAACCCTGCTCTCTTTCTTTGGCTTTATGGTACGTCTGGTTGATTGTAGTGGTTTCACCTGAGCTTCATCGGGCCAGAGGTTGCTGTAAGGGTGCTGCAGCCTGCTGCTGCTGGTAAGTTGCTTCAGTTGTGTCCGACTCTGTTCGACCCCATAGACGGCAGCCCACCAGGCTCCCCCGTCCCTGGGATTCTCCAGGCAAGAACACTGGAGTGGGTTGCCATTTCCTTCTCCAGTGCATGAAAGTGAAAAGTCAAAGTGAAGTCGCTCACTCGTGTCCGACTCTTCTCGACCCCGTGGACTGCAGCCTACCAGGTTCCTCCATCCATGGGACCTTCCAGGCAAGAGTTCTGGAGTGGGGTGCTATTGCCTTCTCTGGCTGCAACCCCCTGGTCCCTCTCAACTTAGAAGATTCTTGAATTTATCTTTATTAGAAGTGAAAATTAATTTTCTTTATATCAGACTGATTCTTTTGACAGCTAAAGTGTGAAGGTAAGGAAATTCAAGTGTGAGAAGGAACCAGTCTCCCTGGAAAAGCTAACTTTGGCTTGGTGAACATAATCATGCCAACATACAGACGTTTCTGTCCTGTTCCCCTCCTGCTCTGCCGTATTCACTCATCCTGCCATTTGGAGGGTTATATGCCACTGAGTTGGTGATGGACAGGGAGGCCTGGCGTGCTGCGATTCACGGGGTGGCAAAGAGTCAGACATGACTGCGCGACTGAACTGAACTGATGCCACTGCTTGGGTAATGATGGAGACTTTCCTTATTCCCAGTTAGGAGACTGCTAAGGGAGTAAACGCAGAAAAATTTTTTCAGATAATTGGAAATAATGTCCTGAATAGTTCTACAGTGTTTGAGGGAAGTAAGGATTTTAAAAAAAGATGATTTTAAAGGGAGTTGTGGACACCATGATACTTGAGCCATTTTCAATTTTTTTTTTTTTCCCCATGAAGACTGGAAACTGTATGGGATGTTCTTTTAAAAAGGATTAAGCAGATAGCTTCAGATTTTTTCATTTTGTCTTCGCAAGTTTAGTCTTTTTGGTGAAGATCACAGTGGTTATAGTATGGAGAACAGTTGGAAAGAGGCTAGATTGGCTGCAGATGGACCTGTTAGAAGACAGATGCAGTACCCAGGGTGAGAGATGATAGTAGATTGACTAAATTGAAGTGTTGGAAACACATTTCTGTTAACTTAAAGGCAAATGTGACAAGATTTGATGATACTGGATATGAAGTGAGTTGTAGATGTCTGAACTGTTTAACTTGATAGAGAACTGAAGGAGGAAGTGGGATTAAGTCAACTCTGTATATTTTGTATATTTTAGTATATTTTGGGCACGTTCATTTTGAGGTACCATTGAAATATCCAAGAGGAACATCACAGGTATTTGTATGATTTTGTAGTGTAGAAGAGAGGTCTAAGATGGAGAAGAGCTTATGGATGTGTAGTAGTAATTTAGACCTGAATGTGGATGAATTTGTCAGGGGCTTGTTGTAAAGGGGAAGAACCTATGACTAAACCTGGAGGCACCTTATCTGTCAGGTGACCTTGTAAAGGAGACAGAATGAGCGTTTATGGGATTAGGAGCAAACCAAGGTGATCTATCTTTTTTAATATCTGATAAAATCTCAATATTTTCCCTTCTGTGGAGTAATAAGTAGCAAAACTTTAATTCCGTATCAAGCAAAATTTAGTTAAAATTTGTACTGGTTAATCCTGTGCTGGACCTGCTAGAAAAGAAAAGTGTTTAAGACATATGTAAGGGTACATGCGGACGTGTGCACACACACATACATACACACAACAAGTTTAGCTAACTCCAGTTTAACAAGTTAGCTCCCTCCATGGTTTCATGGATGTTGGTAGAAGACACAGGATCTTTCAGTTAGCGACATAAGACTTGATGCCTCATGACAGGGGCCGGAGCCAGAGTTGTTGGCATCTGTGCTGCCTTTCCCAGCCCGGAGCTCCATAGACTGTGAGGAGGGTGGGTGATGCTTCTGGATGTGTAGTACAGTCTCCTATAGGAGAGGAGCCCCCCAGACTTCCATAATGGGCAGAAAGCTTGCCTGACCTTAACCCTGGAGGGAGATGACATCTTTTTTGTGCGTGACAGTGAGCAAACCTGCCCGTTGTTCCTGAGGGTGACGTTTCTGTCCTTCCTCACTGTTTACTGTGTAGACGTACTTAAAATAGTCTGGGACAAAGAGAGTGCCTCTACCTACAAGATGTACAGAAATGCAGTGGGTCCAAGGGTAATTGCCTTCCAACAATATTCATCCCTGATTTCTCCACCTTATTGGCTTCTGGCAAAATTTCCTATGATTGACCACCCTGAGTAATCTGTCTGATAGAACCTGGGACCAGAGCCATTGAATTTGTCTCATAAAACATGTAATTGAGTTTACGTACTATCAACATGGTAGAGGAATGAGGCCAAACTGCAATATTGACCTCAGTTTGGCTCCCCAGGGTCCTCGACCAGCCAGCTGAACAAATAGTATAACCCTTCAGGGTCTGCTCTGGAGAGCCAAGTGGCTTTCTCCCGAGTTTCTGCACTGACTTTCTACCTTGGCCTGGTCTGCAGGAAGGAAGTCCAGGGCGGTTCTATCATCCCTAACAATACTGGTCTGACCTGATTGTTGACCCTGACCCGAATGGCTCCAGGGCTGATATGATGTCATTGTTCATCTCAGCTTAAGTCAGGGACCGTTCAAACCACCCTTTCTAATTAGATAACTCCCATTTTAGGGTTAAATAGTTTGGAGCAGACTGCACATAATTACAAATCAGTTATGCCTCTGGGGAGCCCCTCCTACTTAGTCAAGAATAGCTATTCTTTGGAGAGGTCTAGCTGTCTGCGGGAACAGGATCTACGGGTGGTGCTTGCTTAAATGCTTGAGGGTCTCTTAGAATCACCCCTAAAGTACAAGTCACCACGTATATGGAGGGAGGTTAAGTTAATGCCTGACTTAAGGAAATGGCAATCCACTCCAGTATTCTTGCCTGGAGAATCCCATGGACGGAGAAGCCTAGTAGATTACAGTCCATGGGATCGCAAAGAGTCGGACATGACACCTTTCCACTTGAGTACTTCTGTAAAGAGTGTCCTCGCCCCCGCACAGCACAGGTGGGACTTACTTAGGGAGCACAGGCCAGCTGTTTCTCCAGTGTCCTCTCCTGCACAGGTGGTAGGCATCAGGGCTCCCAGTTCAGTACAGATATCTGAATCTAGTACTTGTTTTGTTTTGGGAGGATTACCTGAAGGTAGTCAGTCAAATCTGTCTTACTTGTCTGTGCCACCAGTGAGGTGGCATTCATCTGCGCATTGGGGTGACTGAATGAAAAGCTACAGGAATTGGGGGTGGTGGTTGGAAAGACACCTGGAGGAACTGGCAGGTGGTTTGGCTGGAGTCAGCAGATTTGATCGGGATTGTAATACCATAACATGAAAGAGTGCCTTTGATGCGAGGCACCACTGATGGTCTGAAGATGGGGTTAAAGGGCAGATGTAGCTAGTCTGCCAGTGGTGAGATGTGGCGTTTGTCTCCAGGAGACAGATGGGTCTTCCTCCTGGACTTACAGTGTGGGTGCAGTGGTTACCTCTGCATGAGGAACAGAGTCCTTTACTCTGCATCTGTTCATGATGGTCCACGTGTTGTGCATCTGGAATGGTGATGGATCTGCCGGCAGTGATGGCGGCCTGGGCAGTGCAGGCTTCATCAGCGGCTGGACGGCAGCTGGCCTCGTCAGACCATGGGCCCTTACCATGGCCATGTGTTCATGACCCACATGGTCTCATCAGCAACTACAATTTGTCTCCACAATTTATATGGCCCATGTTTAAGATGTCAGTCTGTCATTTTCCAAGTAGCAGACCCAAACAGCTATTCCCAGTGGGAACCAGCCTCAGATCAGTAAAAATCTCACAAGGTTTATCACAGGGAATATCAGCTAAATCTGTGAGAACATCCTTGAGCTCCGCCCACAGAGCATAGCAGCCATACCCAGTTCTCAATTCTGTATAGCTGGCACTGAGGTCAAACAGCACAGCGGCCCATAAAACACCACAAGGTGCTTAGTTGAATTATTAATGCACCAGGCCCAGGCATTTAGAGGATCTTCTGTGAATCAACGGGCTTCCCTGGTGGCTCAGAAGTTAAAGCGTATGCCTCCAATGCGGGAGACCTGGGTTCGATCCCTGGGTCAGGAAGATCCCCTGGAGAAGGAAATGGTAACCCACTCCCATATTCTTGCCTGGAGAATCTCATGGACGGAGAAGCCTGGTAGGCTACAGTCCACAGGGTCACAAAGAGTTGGACACAACTGAGCGACTTCACTTTCACTTTCTGTGAATCAACAGCGTTGGTTTAGGTGGCAGTATGGAAGAGACATTTTCCCTAAAGGTGTAGCTGCCACTCTTTCATGTAAAGCTGGGATGTCATAGGAGCTAGATTGGCTGCATTCTTGAATACACCAAACCCAAGGGGCACCTCCATTGGAGGCTGCTCCTCTTACCAGAGGCTCTAGTCAGTAAAATCATCCATGCACAGAAATTTGTACTCAGAGGGGGTCTGAGTGGATACTGGGACCACTAGTGCTTTTCTACATGCCACTCTTTCCCAGTTGGCATAATCTCCTCTGGCTCTTAAGAGCATTCACCGTGCAAGCATGAAAAATATCATATCAATTATACATTCATTGGTGGAAGCACAACAGTAATCCATTGAGTTGGTCCCAAGAACCCCACCCAGAAGGACGCATTAGCTTCTGTTCCCCACTGTGAACCACGCCCAAAGCTCATAGCTGAAAGCAGACACCCTCTCCTTCCACAGGATGGGGACGTGGGCTCCACTATGTTTATATCAGCTAGCTATAAAATATCCTGCCTTCCCCAGAGTGATCTCACACACTCAGGTATGCTTGGTCTTCAGTTTCCCTTGGGGACCTGGAGAACTTGGCCCCACCCTTAATCATCTTTCTCTAAAGGGTGTATGGGGAGGCTGGGAGAGAGCAACTCTGCTCCAGTAAACAAGGTCGGTTTATTTGTCTCTAGCAGTGCTGTGGCTGAGAGCATTTCGGGCCCACCTAAAGGCCTGCGTTCTGTTTTCTGTAGCAAGGTCATCATTGCTGAATGGACATCAGCCATTCTGTTGGGCACACCTTTATTCAGGAGCTACAGCCATATTACTTTTTGGCGGGGCCCATGAGTTTGTACCCCTTGGTTGACTTGGGCGTGATCTGCACGGTGGCATCATTGTTTTTAGGAGTTCGCCTTACATGGGCTTTTGGCTGCTCCACTGTCAGAAGACCAGCTCTGTAATTCTTGCTTGATTTCAACGTAGGACTGGGTGTTTTCTGAAGCTGGCAGGGCTGACAGAATTTAATCTTTGGGTGAGTTTCTCCTTCTCTGGTGAACTACCTTCATCATCATTTAAAAACCAATTTAGGATAGAAGAGCCTGCAGGACGAATCAGTACCCTTGGGAGATTGTTTCAGGGAAAGTGTCTCCAAAGGGCCAAAGCTGTCTTTCAGCAAACAGGGCCCACTGTCAAAAATGCCAAGGTCTTTGCCTCATCTCAAATGATTAGAAGGTTGAGAAGACAAACTGCAGGAGGGACTGAGCAGGAAGATAGCCAGCTGTTGCCTTTCTTCTTTAACAAGCATTGTGTGTCCCCTCCGACGTTTCAGTCTCCCAAGCAAACAGCCAGAGTTCTAGGTTCTCCTGGTTCTGCTTAGAGTGGTTACAGTTTTCCTTCTTTCGTGCTCAGTATAGATCCAAAAGAATCTCCTCCCTCTGCAGATAAATATTAGTTGTTTTTGGGGTCCACCAGGTGAGCTTAGTGAGTAGCTGACAGTAGCCAGGGCATCATTCAGGCTGCTCTTTTTGAAACTACTTCCTGGTACTCAGCCTGAAGCTGCCGCCCCAGTTCAGCCTTATTGCTAAGCCATGAAGTAGAGGACCAGACACTGCCTGGGGGACCACACGATTTGATCATGTTCACTCACAATTCCCATGGACTTCTCTCAATTTTCATTAGCTGTCCTTTCATTCCAACTCTAAAAAGCTTTGTCTTTGTCAGCACTCCCATCTTCATTACCAAAGCTTCAAACATTGTGAAGGGTTTGAGATTTTACCCTTTGCGGATGCTCACAAGTTAAGCCAGCCATAATTCCATAGATGTAAGGAGAAGATGTGAGACTCCAGGTTAGAGACAAAGGTCATTATTTTGGTCATAGTCAACACTGTGTCAGACATCAGCCCCACTTTCTATAGCATATGTCCAAGACAGCCAGGTGTGTTCCAGGAAAGGCGCTCCCAGCTTAGCAGACCAGCTCTTTTATGATGGGCAGTAAGCCTTCTGATGTTATCTTTGTTATACTGGACAGTAAGCCTGCCTTTTGTGCTTTAAGGAGACACTGTATCTTATAAGGCTGGGGAATCAGCACCTCTTCTCACAAGGTGTGCAGATATACACATAACATTAACCTTTATTTCCTGACAGTCCCCACCTCTACCCCCTTTCAGTTCATTTCATATGCTTCTGTTTTCTCACTGATTTCTAACTGGTCTTATCCCAGTAGTCTTCTTTCTGTCCTCCTGTGCAAGAGGGATCTTTTAGAATACAGACCTGATGATACTGCTCAATTTGTACTTTTTATTGGTTTTTCATTACTATTGGGACTTCGCTGGTGGCTCAGATGGTAAAGAATCTGCCTGCAGTGCGGAGACCTGAGTTCGATTCCTGGGTCAGGAAAGTCGGTCCCTTAGAAGAAGGGAATGGCTACCCACTCATTACTATTAGGCCAAAGCTTAAACTGTTGAGTGGTTGTGTAACTATTTCTCATGTGCTGACTACTATTCATGAAATTATAAGACGCTTACTTTTCTACCTTGGAAGAAAAGTTATGACCAACCTAGATAGTATATTCAAAAGCAGAGACATTACTTTGCCGACTAAGGTCCATCTAGTCAAGGCTATGGTCTTTCCTGTGGTCATGTATGGATGTGAGAGTTGGACTGTGAAGAAGGCTGAGTGCCGAAGAATTGATGCTTTTGAACTGTGGTGTTGGAGAAGACTCTTGAGAGTCCCTTGGACTGCAAGGAGATCCAACCATTCCATTCTGAAGGAGATCAACCCTGGGATTTCTTTGGAAGGAATGATGCTAAAACTGAAGCTCCAGTACTTTGGCCACCTTATGCGAAGAGTTGACTCACTGGAAAAGACCCTGATGTTGGGAGGGATTGGGGGCAGGAGGAGAAGGGGACGACCGAGGATGAGATGGCTGGATGGCATCACTGACTCAATGGACGTGAGTCTGAGTGAACTCTGGGAGTTGGTGATGGGCAGGGAGGCCTGGGGTGCTGCGATTCATGGAGTCACAAAGAGTCGGACACGACTGAGTGACTGAACTGAACTGACTACTATTCAGTTTTTGTTTTTTTTTTTAATACTGACAGTTAAATAAGAAAAACAAAAACCCACCTTCTTTAAAGCTATAAAGGCCAGTACTAGGTAGGCTGCAGATGTGTGGGCTGCTGCTGCTAAGTCGCTCAGTCGTGTCCGACTCTTCACTACCCCATGGACTGCACCCCACCAGGCTCCACCGTCCATGGGATTTCTCCAGGCAAGAGTACTGGAAAGGGTTTCCATTGCCTTCTCCGATGTGTGGGCTCCTTGCTGCCAAATTGTAACCCCTGGTCTTTTCTGGTCTTCTTTTTTTTCCTTCTTAAACCTTTGTCTGTAAATGCTGTTCTTTTTGCCTTAAATAATTTCCATAATTTGCCTCTAATATTTCTGTTTATTTTTTAAAATGTACTTCTATTAAAGCCTTCTCAACCTAGTTAGATATCTTGTTCTGAACACCTTTAGAGTAATTGCAAATAAATTGTGCGTGTGTCTCTATAGTAGTTACTTCATCTAGTTGTAATTCCTGATTTCTTTATCTGGTCTGTATCTCCACAAAATAAAGTGTAAGCGACACAGAGTAGGAGCCCCCCCTTTCCACACACTCCAGGTCTTTGGGAGAGAAAATCACTTCCGTCAGAATCACTTTGGAATCAAAACCAATAGTTTAGTTGGTGCTTTTAATCAGCTTTAGAGATTCCATGTTTTGACGTCAAAGATATTAATTTGCTTAATTTTGAAGGGGAGCATGTGGTAGTATTCACTGGAATATAGACATGTGATACAGTCTTAATATGTGGACATTATATCTATTATTTACTCTGCCAAACAATATTTTCTTGCTTTGTTCAAATTTAAAATATAGACTGTGGACATTCATAAAGAGAAAGTGGCTCGAAGAGAGATTGGTATTTTGACAACAAATAAGAATACATCAAGAACTCACAAAATAATAGCACCTGCGAACATGGAGCGACCTGTAAGGTATATTCGGAAACCTATTGACTATACAGTTCTGGATGATGTGGGCCACGGTGTCAAGGTAAGTGTCTTCATACCATATTCTCTTAAAAATTTGCAGGCTATACAGTTTCAGAGTAAACTTGAATACATAGTAGAAACATTTTAAATTATTTGTTAATAATAATAGCTATAGAGCCTGGTTCATAACTTGTGAAGGATTTTCCACATGTCTTTGTTTTCAAGCTTTGAAAAAATCATGTGATCTAAGGGTTGTTCTGTTTTATTAATGGAAACACTGAAGCTTTATAATACATAGGAATGGTGTTTTTAAAGGTTTCCGTTTTATTAGAGGAACGAACTGATGAATCATTTCAAAGAGGAATTGGCATCTTACAGACTTCATTCCTGTGGTATGCGAAGCTTATGATCTATTTAGGGCCTGCAGATAGGGTGGAATAAGAGAGTTCTATTGTTTTCAACCTTAGAGTCCAGGAAGATGGTAAACTGACTCATCCATAAATGTAAATGTTAAGGAAATGAAGTGAGATCTTAAGGAAATAAAAAGCCTAGTTTTATTTCCTTAAGATGTTTTATTTCTAAAACGTGCTTGAGGGACGTTGAAGTGGGACAGAGAAGTGGAACATTAAGTTGCTAACCAATTACATTTTGAGTTGTAAGGTATAGAGATCATTTCCTTCCAACACTCCCAACATCTTTGTGTAAATTTACACACACTTAACAGAGGAGGCTGTGCTCCATAACAGGTAAAGGTTACACCATTACACAGTAGCAGAATTCAAGTAGAATTTTTATTCCCAAATAAATTATCCTTACACCCTTTCATTTGGGACTAGTTTATACTTGAATGCTATTTTTTTGTTTTCTCTTTCACTTGAAACAACATATGAGGGAAGATGTTACTTTAGAATAGTATTTAGTGTATTTTAATGCTATCACATTAATATGTCTTTTCTTCAAAGATAATGAGGCTATTCAAATTTAGTTTTTAAATCCAGGTGTAAAATGTAGTGGCAAGGTAGGATTCCAGACATGAGCCGTGTTATTCTAAACAAATGTTAAAGAATACCAAAGTTCTGGCAGTTTCTAGCAATAAGAATATGGGTCAAGGTATATTCCATTTTTGGATGCTTTCCTTAATGTTGCTTTTACGATCAGTTGAAAAACGATAAGATACAAGTTTAGAATGGCAAATGAGGTGGAAAGAACTTGAGGGAACCTCTTTTTCCCCAGTGTAGAAAGAGACCTCAATCTGAAGATAATTTTCCTTCAGTGGCATGTTGCAAGTAGGCCGCTCTGGACACATTAGTTCCTATCTATACGCTGGCCAGGTTTCACAGATGCAGCCTTTAGGATCAAAGCAACTGTTTTTCAGTTTTGAATTTTGTCAGACTTATTCAGAAGAAATTTAGAACTAAAACAAACTCTATCTATTAGTGCTGGCCTCTGTGGATTTGGATTCTTAAGCTACACATGAGAGGGTTTCCAGACCCTATTTGTTTGTTCGTTAATTAGAATTTGGCTAAGATGTTACTGTGCATTGTAATTTTGTTTTAAACCTTGAGCTGCTAGGTCCTTTTCTGAATTTGGAAGCAACCTATAATTTTGGATATTAACATCTACAGTTGATCACTGTTTAAAATTCTGTACCATTCCAGTAATGAAGCTTGAGTATCCATTGTCCAGTAGTCTTAAGGTCTGTGCACTGATGGCATTAAAATAGCCATACATTTAATGAGCTATGGTGTTTGTATTTAAATCAAAGTGTATTTTTTATCATCCATGATTCAGTTGAATTAGTTTGATAGGATAAAATACTGACCTAAGAAATTACATAATTTGCATGAGATTGGCATAATTAAGTGGTGATTTTCTTATGAATATTATTACTTTGAATAAATATGTGATACCTATGAATATTTCCCTACTGCTTGTGGATGTCTTTTCTTTATAAAATACTTGAAATATGACTGGGTAAAAGCTTATGAATCAAGTAACTGTCCTGTCAGATAAGATATCTAGAATTAATTTCTACTTTTTCCCCCCTTTTTTGCCAACGTAAAGTGGCTAAAAGCCAAGGTAAGAGATACTACTTATCACTTGATCCACAGTATTCCTTCTGTATTGATAGAGGCTGCAGAGCCACTAAAACTTGAAAACTTCTCCTATGTCTGTCTGCTTTTTTCCCCATAGGATTTATATGGGTTAAATATACTCAAACTCAGTTCAAATCAGCAACATTTAGCTTGGATGTGTTAATATATCAAAGATATATTAACACAAATATATCAGCATTTATATAGGAACATTAATTTTGCTAACATTTATTGCTTTGCTCATTTTTTGATAGTTGCCTTGCTTTTATTGACTTACAATTAGGAGGTTTTCCAGACATTACATGTGACTTTGTTACTGAGTTGTTGGGTAGAGATGATTTTAGCAAGTTGACACTGAGATCTGTAGTTTATATTCATGCACACATTTCGAAAATTTCAGGAAACCGAATATTTCAATTGCAGAAAAGTTAGATCTCAGTGAGCATGTATAACAATAAAATAATATATAAAATTCAGTAATCTCGCCTGTATTTTGCAATTAATTGGCATGAAGGGCGCAAAATAATATGAAAAGCCAAGTGCAAGTGGTATCTTGACTTTTTAAAATATAGTACCAAAGTCTGTTGTTAAAGCTGTCTGGGAATCCTTATTTCACATTCTGATATTTAAAAAATAATAATACATGGTGTCAAAACACCAAGAGAACAATTTGATATAAAAGCATTTCTTTCCACATTTTAGCATGGAAATAACCAGCCTGTGAGAACTGGCACACTGTCGAGAACAAATCCTCCTACTCAGAAACCACCAAGTCCTCCCATGTCAGGCAGGGGAACGTTGGGGTAAGAACTCAGTTACATCTACGTTCTTCAGATCCAATGAAGGAAATCCAAAATGAATCTGCCTGTTCTGTAACTTCTCTGAGGAATTCTGTACCAGAAGTTTTTTGTATGTGTATAAATGAGCATTGTCTATTATTTTCCAATTCATTATAAAAATTTTATATACATATATATAAATCTGACCTTAAAATGAAATATTTATTAAAATGAAGTAACTGGAGGTTTCCGTATATATTGTTTTTACATGTATTTGCAATATTTATATTACAGAACTTTAAATAAGTGGCCTGTTTTGCATACTTTGGTTTGGTAGCCTGCAGTTCTTCCATTTTCCCCATTTCTGCTTCCCCTGAGACTTGGGAATCTTTACTGGGAATCCTTCTAACTGTGCTTCTGCTGGTCATTTTGGGGCCCTTCATTCTAGAGTAGCTTTGTGAGAAGGCCAATGCAGAAAGAGAAAAGATAAGTTTGTGCTTTCTTCCTTCCCAATTTTCAATGCAATCCAAATACTGAACACTTGGTAAGACAGTCCTGAAAGATTATTCACCTATAGTACTCCTTGTTTTTGGTGGAGGGGTGGTAGAATCGTTACCCTATAGTAACAGGAATCAGTAAGCAACTTTTTTTGTAGGCTCTTAGTTTCTATTTTCATTTTGTGAACCCCTTGCCCCTGAAAAAAAAAACATGAAATTGTTAAATAGAAAAGTTAAAATCATTTATTGAGGAATTAATGGCATCACAACTGGGGCCAGAATGTACTTGCCCGTATATTAATATTTCCATATTGAGGTAGGAATAAGTTGCAGAGAAGATATTTAGCTTCCACAATATATAAGGATAGTGCCTTGTGGGTTACTGAGTTGGGAATCATGTATTTCAAAGTTTTATATTACTGAGAATTTAAAAAATTATAACTATTATTTTTAGAAATAAGATTAGTTAGAACTTTCACCTTTCTTAGTGGTTTTCCTAAGGAAAGGTAAGAGATTTTAGCTTTTGTTAAAGTAACAAAATTCATATGTTCCAATTAAAGCATTTTTAAAACCAAACTTTAGTATTTAAAAAAATTGTGTTATACTTGGTAATAAAGAGATAGTCACAAATTTGGGGGAAAATGCCATTTTATCTTTCTTATCCATTACTCCTTTCTATATTATGCTTCTTTAGACGAAATACTCCTTACAAAACCCTCGAGCCTGTTAAACCTCCAACAGTTCCTAATGACTACATGACAAGTCCTGCAAGACTGGGAAGTCAGCATAGTCCAGGCAGGACGGCTTCTTTAAATCAGAGACCGAGGACACACAGGTAAATTTTTAGATTGAGCCTTTGAACAGCTGAGAATGTATGTTATTGATTGGTGACCAACTCCTGTAGAATTATAGGTAAAGGGCTCCTCTGATGCTAACATAGTTGGTAAGATTGAGGATGATAATACTGTATACGTTTCTGTAAAGATATATCATGACTTCTATTTTTTTTAGATTTTTTAGTGTCTATACTGCTAGCAGATTGCTAGTATTTCCTCTTTTTGACAAAGGTACATATGTACAAGTGGATGAAGACTAAAAATTCTTTTTTTTAATGGTCATTTAGGAAAAAAAGATCAAAATAACCACTGTGAAATTTTTTGGGTAAATGGTTAAATATCAGAAACTATACAATGAGATTTAAACTTGAAGCTCTGAGGAAGAATTTCTTAGGAGAGTTGATAGTCTGTAAAATATGTTATTATATAAATATATATATGTTTATATATATGTTTTTTAAAAAGTTCTAGAAATAACTACCCAGTGGATTTTTTTTCCCCTTTATTTAAAAAAATTTGTTTTATTAATTTTTGGCTGTGCTGGTTCTTTGTTGCTATGCGGGCTTTTCTCTAGTGGAGGAGAGCAGGGGCTACTCTAGCTGCAGTGCACAAGCTTTTCATTGTGGTGGCTTCTCTTATTGCAGAGCATGGGCTTCAGTGGTGGCAGCACGTGGGCTTAGCAGTTGTGGTTCTCAGACTCTGGAGCACAGGCTCAGTAGCTGTGGCGCCATGGGCTTTTAGTTGCCCTGCCACGTGTGGGATCTTCCCAGATCAGGGATCGAACCTTTATCTCCTGCATTGGCAGGTGGATTATTTACCACTGGGCGACCAGGGAATCTCCCCAGTGGATTTTTAAAAACTTGGTATGGAACATAACGTGCATTTCAGAAAAGGAGATAATTTATTAATTTAAAACTTGATGTATTAATACAAACTGAATATAGTCAAGTAACCATCACGCAGATGAAGAAATGGAATAGTAGCAGCAACCCAGGAGTCCGCTTCAGGCCTTTCCCAGTGATTGCTTCTACTTCCCTCCCCCTAAAGTAACTATTTGGGGAGTATTTTATTGTATAGTTTAATTTTTTCATTTAATTTTTACCTCTCACTTAATAACTTGGGCAGGGGACTGCTCTTTACCTTGATTTTTGGTTGGTTTTATTAGAGATATAACTTGGTAAAACTATTTTGAAGGATTCATTATCATAGGGTATACCAAGCTCTTAAATGCTATGTAATTGTTATTTGTTGTTGTTATTCCTGTTAGTAAATAAATTGTCATATGATGTCTGCAGTTAACAGTATCAGTTACGTATGAATTCAGTGAGGACCAAAATTGTATTTTAAATTGTTTCTTTATATGTTTATTATTGAATTATTACATCAAAGCATGATTTTTCTCTGTAGTAGATGTAGTAATAGTTTAATCATATTCAACAACTAAGTTACTTCATTATACTAGGGATATATACCAGTGAGATACAGTTCTTTTTTTCAGGAATTTGTTCTGTTAGAATAGGGATCAACAAACTTTTTTATCAAGGGCCAGATTGTCATTACTTTAGGATTTGTGGTCCATGTGGTCTCTGCTGCAGTTACTCAGCTCTGTCATGAGAGCAGCCACCAGCAGCACGTAAATGAATGAGCATGGCTATATTCCAACAAAACTTAATATATGGCACTGAAATTTGAATTTCACATAATTTTAATGTGTCATAAAATATTCTTTTGATTTTTTCAAACTAATTAAAATATTTAAAAATGTTCTTAGCTCATGGGTTATAAAAATCAGACTATGGGCCAAATTTGGCTTGTAGGCTGTAACTTGCCAACCTCCGTGTTAGAAAAAGGCATACAGATTAGTTAATCATACAAGCACATAAGTGCATCTGTCTGTTACATGGTGGTGGCGCAAAGCAGAGTACTGACTAGCTTGGGAGGAGGGAGGCCTTCACATCAGAGCTATTTTTGTTATATAAATACTTTTTCCCTTCTGTGAGTATGTGACAGTGTAATTATAGAGGGATCATATTGAAGAAAATAAATTAGACAGTGCAGATTATTACTCTGCTGGGTTTCTGGGCCTATTGAAACCATGATGTTGAGTTTTAAAAATATAATATGGAGCTTCAGGCTACATGGGTACATATGTATATTTGCATATGTGTTCATGTACACTCCTAAAAGGAATCAACCCTGAATATTCATTGGAAAGACTGAAGCTAAAGCTCCAGTGCTTTGGCCACCTGATGCAAAGAACTTACTCATTGGAAAAGACTCTGCTGCTGGGAAAGACTGAGGACAAGAAGATGGTGGCAGAGGATGAGATGGCTAGATAGCATCACTGACTCAATGGACATGACTTTGAGCAAATTCAGGGAGATAATGAAGGACAGGGAAGCCTGGCATGCTTCAGTCCATGGGGTTACAAAGAGTCGGACATGGTTTAGCAACTGAACAACAACAACATGTCCACTCCACATTACGGAAACTGATCAGTGTGAGGTTGTATACCTAAAGGGACAGTAAGTCCATGAAAGTTAAAATTTAATAGTATCCACTATTCTAGAATGTTCCTTGGTGAAATTTCATTATTTTCTTTCTTCTTTCTCATATGTTCATTTTTCCAAAAATTTCCCTGTCTTATTACTGTTCTTTGAGATTAATTAGAGGTTTGCATACTAAGTTCAGACTAAGGTTGGTTGCCATTTT
The DNA here is from genome assembly GCA_006408695.1 of Aepyceros melampus. Taxonomy (NCBI): domain Eukaryota; kingdom Metazoa; phylum Chordata; class Mammalia; order Artiodactyla; family Bovidae; genus Aepyceros; species Aepyceros melampus. The sequence continues at coordinate 66,436 of SJXQ01005451.1, forward strand.
TATTAACTTCCATAGCATCTTGTGTGGCTTCCATCCCACTGTTTTTAATGTCTGTTCCCCATTCTCAGCCAAGAGTTCCCTGACAGTCTGCTCTGTTCATACTAGGTTTTAAATCCTTGCTGATTCACTGTATATAAGATTGTATGGGTCATTCATTTCTCAGTAATCTCTTAGAGTTCTGAGTACTATATGATTCTATTGGTATTTCAGTAGATGGAGAAACATAGTGAAACACATGGACTTCCCTGTAGCTCACACAGTAAAGAACTTGCCTGCAATGCAGGAGACCAGGGTTCAATCCTGGTCTCCTGGAAAATTCCATGGAGAGAGAAGCCTGGCGGGCTACAGTCTGTGGGAGCACAAAGAGTCAGACATGACTGAGCAAGTAACACACACAGTGAAACACAAAAACCACTTCAGGTGTTAGAGTTAAAATTTGTATTGGACTGTTAAAACGTTTCTTTCCATGTAAGTGTGTGTATACATATGCACACACACATCCATCATAATAGTGTCTGATGGCTTTGAGTTGATTATATTTTTTGAAGGAATCCCTAGAATTGCTGTTTTCATGTTTCTTCTGTCCCTTTTGCAGTGGAAGCAGCGGAGGAAGTGCAGCCGAGAGAACAGTGGCAGCAGCAGTATTGGCATTCCCATCGCCGTGCCTACACCCTCACCACCCACCATTGGACCAGGTATGTCATCCATTAATCCATTGTCATATGTGGTAGTATTTATGAGCTTTATAATGGAAGTCTGAAGCAATTTAGTTACATTAGATAAAACTATTTATTAAATTTATGTGATTGTTGTCAGAATGAAAGCTAACAAATTTAAAAATAATTTTTGATTGGTTTTCAGAGCTTTTAGAGTTTTGCAGCTGTTTCTCCTTACTTATTAAAAAAAAGCATATTAAATAACTTTGGGGCCGTTTTGCTTTAGAAATACTTGGGTACTAGTCAAGAATGATAATTATTATTTCAAGAGCAAACCGATATTGTTGATAATTCAACTGAAAGATCAGTGTCTTTAATGTGAATTATGCATCATTGAACTTTGATGTTGCCTTGTAGGCTGGTAGGTGTATCAACTCTGTGATAGCTGGTTGTGATTTTCCTGCTTTTATGTATGATATTTGATACATATGTCAGTAAACGCTCTGAATGTAACATGGGATTAAACTAGGAAAAGCTCTTTTACTTTTTAGATTATATAAAAGTTTAAGAAATCATAATAGAGCTATGATTAGTCCCTTGATTGTTTAGTAAATGAAAGGAAGACTTTGTTGTTAAAGTATACATTTGAAAAATGAGTTCGATAATCAAAACTGGGAAAAATTCTTAGTTTCTCAAGGACGTTGAAAAAGGAGTAAAAGCTACTTATAAAAATAGGCGTATTTTATAGTTAAAGTGTGAACTCAGTGACCTTTTTACCTTGTAAAATTCTTACTCTTTGGAACATGCTTTGCATATGGGTGTCTTTTTTTTCTTCTTTCCAAAGCATTGTACTTTCTTACTGTTTCAGGATGATTAGTTCTCTTTCTTGCACTCTGACCTGAATTATAAACTATTTTATTAGAAAACATTTCTGTCCTCCCTCCTTCTGGAGCTCTACCAGCAACACCTCTTCCACCTCCCTCCCTGCGAACACTGTGATAGGTGAGACTGCATAACCACTGGAGTGATTTAATTTACTGTGCCTAGCATAGTCAGCTCCTGTTAGATGGTTAGCTTTTGTAGTAGTTATTAGGTTGTAGGTGGTAGTACAAAGTTTAAAGTATTAAATCTAATTTACGCTAATTTCTCCTTGTGAAAGGCTTCTGAAGTTACTAAGAAACTTCTCTGATGTCAAATGTGTCTCTACCTTGTTTATAACCAATTTAATGTGGTTTAGCTTTTGTTTTGTTTAGGTCTTTCTAGGAATATTATAGCAGTGATTGTTCAAAAAATTTTTTCTATTAGTGATGCAGTATTTTTTTAAAGTGAGACTTGATTTGGAACTCCCTGGTGTATACAAGAGTCAAAGGAGTGGGGTGAAGGTGGAGGACAGGAGGAAGAAAAATGGAGAAGAGAATGATGTGTAGGGTGCTCTGAGGCTTTCCTGTGGCTCACTGTTGAAAGACTCCGATATAGTCGAGGATTTATGGCATCTGAGGGTGCCGTGAAAACAGTTTTTATCAATAAAATACATTTAAATTGTTTCCAGGTTGAGGGAGACTGGATTGAGCATGTAAGAATTCCAAATATAGACTATATAAAACCATTCAGCCTAGAAATGCAGAGTAGCATTTGAATGGAAGTGGATAAAGAACTGTTTCAAATAATGGAGCTTAGGTGAAATAAAAACATCTAGCATCTTCTTTTAAAAACTTTGGCACTTGTACTCAAAAGAAAAGGAAGTAATAAAAAAAGGCCCTAGTAATAGAAGTTGTTGGCAGAAAGTTCATGTGGAAAAAATAATGCCCTCAACCTAATTAATAATCAGGAAGACAGAAAATAAAAACCAGTGGATACTATTTTATAGCTACTAGATAGGTAAACATGTCGAAGTCCCCTAGTACCAAATGTCAGTGAGGATGTGCAGTAACAGAAAGGTGCATTGCTGGTGGCAGTTTATTAGTTAATATGCTCCCTTTAGAAAGTAATTTGTTGTTACTCAGCAAGTTGGACCAGGTTTCTTACCTTAGATTTATCAATTTAATTGCTAGATATTTCCCCTAGAGTACTGGTTCTCAAAACATAGGTATGTGACTCCTGGGTGTTGCCAAAATCCTTTCTTGGCGTTTTTGAGGTTAGAATTATCTCCATAATAATACTAAGACTTGTTTGCTGTTTTTATTCTCATTCTGGTACAAGGACACAGTGGAATTTTCCAGAGGCTACGTAACATTTGATAGCATCATTTTTGACAGCTAAAGGAACGTGTATTTGTGTATTCATGTGTTTTAAAGATAAATCAGTTTTAATTTCTAACATAGTAATTACCTATTCCTGTAACTCACTTCAATAAAAATTTTTTGAGGTTCTCTAATTTTAGAGTGGACCCTGAGACCGAAAAGTTTAACCACCACTGAATTAGAGCAGTGGCTTTTGAAATATGATTTCCAGATCAATAGCATCATTGTCGTGGGAGCTAGTTAGGAATGTAAATTCTCAGGTCCCATTCCAGACCTCCTCATTCAGAAACTGAGACTGGAGCCAAGCAGCTTGTATGACAATAGGCCCTTAAGATGAAATTCTGATCAGTGTTTGAGAACCACTGTTTTCAGAGAAACTGAGGAACCATATTTAGGAATGTTCATAATGGTGGTATAATAATAGCAACAATCTGGATGCAATTCAAATGTCTAACAGTGGAATGGATAAGTAATTGTAATTGTGGCATGTTTGTATGTAAATAAAGCAAAAAAATGAATGATATATTGATATACTTATCAACGTGAATGAATCTTAAAAAATATAAAAGGAAAACAGCAAACCAACAGAATATATAATCCTATATAATCAAATATACAAATTATATAAACAGATTATATATACCATTTTAAATAGTTATAATATACATTAGTATATGTATTATTTATATGTACATAGCATATATAATTATATATACATCAGTCACATACCCTTTAACATTATGACTTATGTCATAATAAAATACTAAATTAAATTCTAAAATTGGCTGGTTTGGAACTATATAAATAGCTCTATTTGGTTTTAAGTCACCAAAAAAAAAATAACCTGGATTTTATATAGTTTTTATATAAGTCAAAGAAATATAAAAAATCATTTTAAGATTTCTATTTAAAATGGTTAAAGCATTACCTCTTAGCTCCTTGGAAAGCTTAGCTGTCCAGAATTACTCATTCTCAAAGGCATTCTAATAGACTGTTATCTTAAAAGTGTGTCTCTGTTTAGAAAATGAGTGTGTGGATGATTTAATTAGTGACTGCCTATGGCTTGGGAGCTCCAAAATGTTAAATATTAGCACTTCTTTTAATGAACAGCCTTTGCTGTATGATTTTTCTAATAATTTGTATGGCCTCTAGGAGAGGTTAAATGAAATGACTGAATGAAAGGAAACCAGGATTCTGCCTTTTTATTTCTTCAATCGTGGTTAGATGTTTGGGAGAATGATATAAATCCTGAAGTTGCCTGGAAGGTATAGTTAACTTTAGAGGCTTTGAACTTTATATTAACCTTTAAAATTTTAAACTTTGAAGATGTTGGTAAAGATGACATTGAATAAAATTTTAAGTATTGTTAATACTTTAGTTAGTTTAAATATGCTTGAAATTAAAAAAGAAAAGATTGCTTTGGATGTACTATGGGGAAAAAAAAGCCCTCCAAATATGTGGGGAAAGAGTGGATTTTCTACCCAAAGCTGCCTTAAAATGTCCTTATTTTACAGTCTTAAAGTTTTTTTCAGTTTTATCAGTCACAGAAATTTAAGTGATAAGGTAAAGTGTGGAATTCTTAAAAGTTTGGCGATATACAACAAAGCTGACATAGGCGCTTTGAAGCAAGAAATTGTGCTTCTCTACAAAAATGATTCTACTATAATACGCATTGATAATAACTGCTAATACAGTAAACAGTCAAATAAATATACTAGTAAATGTGGAAAATAAGCTTACCTGTTTAAACTTTATAATTTAAGTGGGTTTGGCTGGCTAGATTCTTAGACTGTGTTTCTGTAGACTTCCAATGAAAAAGAAATGTACAATCCAGACACTAAGGTAGTGACATCTAAAAACTAATGCTTTTCACCTCAGACTGTCATTTGGTACTTATCTTGTTGGAGAGACACAGTTGACATATAAAAACTATACGTTCTGAAATAACAAAGAAAAAGAATATAAATTTTATTAACAAAATACCACTTGGGATTATGCTAAATTAAAAGGCTGAAGAATATTTCATACTTAACTTTTGCACTTTCCACACAGTATCTGTTTTTTCTGCATTTTTGTAAGTTCAGAGATAGAGCTATTCGTGTTGTATCTTTACTTTTCTCTTTATTTTGTGCTGTGGACTTTAAAAAATGATAAAAAATGTTTCTTGCTGAGAGTCTGCTTCTCTTTGTTCTGCCATTGGAGGTTACCTGCGATGCTCAAGTTCTTTGTTGGTTGCCTTTGACTAATGCTTTCCAGCAGCCCCGGGCTCAGCTCCTGGTTCCCAGTATGGCACAATGACCAGGCAGATTTCTCGGCACAACTCTACCACTTCCTCGACATCTTCTGGTGGATACAGACGGACTCCCTCTGTGACGGCTCAGTTTTCTGCTCAGCCTCATGTTAATGGAGGTCCACTTTATTCTCAGAATTCAAGTAAGCTTGTGCTTAGCAGGCGCACGCAGCAGTGGAGCTCCTGTTGAAGGAAATTATTTTAAATTGTTCTTGCCAGTGATAGACAACAATTGAAACTATGTTATTTCATGTTTGTTTTAAGAAGTTAGACCTTGAATCATATCATTTTAAGAATAATTGCTTATCACTTTCAAAAACTTCCGATTCACTTAGTATATTGTAAATAGAACTAAAGAGGAAAAACTCTGAAATGAATTAAGAATGGCATGTTTGATACAGTTTGATAACAGTAAAATTAAAAATATTGTGACAGTTTTTCTTTTCAATAATTACAACAAAATTGCTGGCTATCACTTTTAAGCTTGTTAACCTACACTGAAATGAGTTCCAAACCATTAAAATCCATTCTTGATGCCTCTTATTCTGTCTCTAATAATTATAACAGTGGGGAGGACTTTGTTTTGACAAATCCTTTCTGTTCATCTCAGATTGCACATCTCAACACTAACTGCAATCAGTGTTTAAAGGCTGTTAAGATTAGAAAATAACTTTGGCATAAAATGTGAAAAAGTTCCAGTTGCTTAGAGTGAGTGTCATTAATTTCATTTTCCATATCAGGATGCTCAATCCAACCAGGAGAAATCTGAAATGAGCCAGTTGTTCAGTATTTGTTATTGGCTTGAAACAGTGATCACCAAACGTAGACTGAAACATGCTCTCATGTGGTTTTTCTGGCTACTTTCTGGAGCTGCATGCTATTTTATGTTACCTAAAAAATATAGAATACTCCATATTTACATAGGAAGTTGGGCTTTAAATTCTTTTTATTTATGATGCATGTTTTCAGCAAGTATTTTAAAGTAGAACTAAATTCTCTTTTTGGTTAAATTTTAAAAACTTAATTGTGGTTATAAGCAAAAAGCCTTCTAAGAATTGAAAGTCACTTTAGCAGAAATATCATAATTCACAAGTAATCCCAAAATTTATATTATAGAACCCTTTTCCAGACTGAAATTTTCATCCAAGCTCCTGAGAAACTTTATCTGTTAGAATTTTACCTCACATTTCCCCTATTCTCCTTTGGGTAAAGAAAAGTAGCTGGTGGCTGAGAATCCCGCAGTTAATCTAAGTCTCAGTAGTTTCATGAACCTTTAATCTTTTTTTTTCATATTGTGCTGCATTTTTAGATCTCATCTTTGTGTTATTTTTCTTTTCTGCACTTAGACATTTACTTAGTTTACTCTAAATCGGGCTTCTGGTGACTCTTCACCTGATACATGTTTGTGACATGTTTGTGTAGTTCTGTTTTAACACTGCTTGGGTTGGTTGCTTATCCTCAAAGAAGACACTGTCATTACTGATTGTCCATATTTTTGGATATTGTAAAGTAAATTTGCCTCACATTTTAAACGTATTATCTGTTGTCAAATCAATTATCCTCAACCTGAGTTACTGTTGGTGTTGTAGTGGCAGCATGTGAGTGTTTTAGTGTTTTGATGTGCATATTCTGTGCATATGATCATTAGTATTGTTGCAGCATAACCTTTCTTTTCTTTATGTACTAACCAGCATGGCTAGTTACTAAGGGTTGTTTTTTAAATTTTTAGGTTTGTGGAAGTTTAAAAAAAATTTTTTTTTACATTGAAAAGGTATATAATCTTTTATTTATTAAAACTATCATATATAAATGTGTATATACTGGAGCATTATATACACACATGTATATACAAGTATATACACACATGTATGTACTTCTATATACAGAGTATCAGAATGAACGATGAAGGACTAATTTCATAGTGAATTCAATGTTGTTTTTAGCCATATAATGAATATAAATACACATACATTGTTTATTTGTACACTGAACCTCTTTCGGATTTTTATGCTTACCAAACAATTTTTAGATTGGATTAATGGAAACAATCTTTCAATTAAATGATCTTTGGGAGCCGATAAATTTTCCCTGTCAATTTACTGTCATTTCTTGGTGACTACCAGTAAACAAGAATTTTGTGATATAAAAGGAAGAAGGTCCTTTGAAATATCCCTTGAAATTCAGTGAACAATTAACATGGTATATGGAGCACTCTTATTCCCTAGTAAATTTAAGAGTGATGTATTTAAGATTGTCAACTTAAAAAATAATAGCAACTTTTTTTAAGGATTTTTTCTAGAGAGCTGATATAGATATATAGAATATATTTAGCTACATAATGAGATTATATTACTGTATATAATAAGATTATATTATATAATCATATAATTAATGTTATATAATTGTATAATATATAATTATTAGAATTTGTGTTTATTAAATCATATAATTTACATGATGGATCATATATGATTTTATACTATCATGTAATTATATAATATACATTATATAATCTTATGCATGCATGTTATATATAATAAGATTATATTATATATAATTAGATATATGCTATAGATACATAAGACTGATTTTAAAGGAAACCTATAACTAATGCATTTATTTATACATGGAATAAACAGCTATTCCATAACATTTTTGTTTTGTTTATGTGAATTCTGATTTACAGAATTACCCTAAAGCTAGACATAACCTGTTAGGATTAGAGAGGTAAGGTAAACTAACAGTATCCTAGAAACCTTTATTGGTATTTTATTCTTACCTGTTTTGTTAAAGTCTTTTCTTAGAATTCAAAATTTTCATTGCATAGAAGTGAAGGTGATGGTAAATCTAAATCTTCCCCAAACACTTTAACAGTAGTAGTAAAATAAATGTATTTGTTTTTTAATAAAATTACCAGTTGTCTAAGCACAGCTCAGCTTTAGGTTTGGGGGAAATGAAGGTTCTGCAGGTTTTTGTTTTGTTTCTTGTTTTGTTTTGTTTCATTTACAAACTGTTCTTTGCATACTTATGTTTGTGGTCCTTGTAACTGACTTCTGCTTTTTGTTTGTTTCCTTTTCTTTCCTTTATCTGTTTTACTCCCCCCATTCTGTGTTGTCACCGCCAGTTTCTATTGCTCCACCCCCTCCCCCTATGCCTCAGTTGACTCCACAGATACCTCTCACAGGCTTCGTGGCCAGGGTGCAGGAAAACAGTAAGTTTGGAAAACCTGAGCTGTTCAAGAGTAGAGGCTGTCTCCTTATAGCATGCATGGCTGATGAGTCATCATTTTCCTTACTTTTGTTGAGAAGCTAATCTTACCTTGAAAATAGGTGCAGATCCGTTATTGAAACTGAAGAGCACGATCTTCAGTTTTCCTCTGTGTGCATGGTTACTGACTCAGATGAATGTCACAACTGCAGTTTCCTATGTATTCACATGCTCTAAAACATGAAGTCAGATCTTTGCAGATCTTAAGGAAAGCATAATCAAAGCCTCAAGTTAAAATTGCGTGGAAACTACTAGCTTTCAATAGTTTTTAGGGGAATTAGTTTTCTGTTGCCAGCAAACTCATCAAGATGCATAGTTACAGTGTGAGATTAAATTTATACAACAGGTGGTTTATTTTCTTTGTTTTGGTGTTTTTTTTTTTTTTTTTGGCATTTTCTCCTTTAGTTACAAAGTATTTTTGAAGAAAACTTTGTAGCCTTTGAAAGATTTGTTCAAATTTTTATACATAAACAGTTTTGAATCTATATAAAGATTTGTTATTAGGATAAACAAGGACCTGCAAGAATAAGTAAATGACACCTATGCACTCCATCTAAGTGATGATTGTGTCGAGCCCTGTTTATGCTTTGGCCCATGACGACGATTTCTGAACAGGCAGACTTATCGCATTTTTTAGGCCTTTTCAAAGGAAGGTCAGATTGACTAGGAAATTCTTTTGAATATATGAATTAGGATAGAAGTTTTTTTTTTAATTACCACCTGATTACTTTGACGTTCTGGGAAATACATAATCCTAACTACATGGTAATAGTGAATGTTATTTGGCAAGATGGAAAATACTGCTATTGTTGAATTATATTTTGCCAAAAACGCTGAAGATAGTAAGGTGGTCTAGTACTAATTCACTTCATTTGGCTTCATCACCATGCAGATAAATCTCAGAAAGGTGTGAACAAGATGTGTAACTCAAATGACCAGCCCATCTTCCAGGAGAAAACATTGTGGCAAATTCCATCCTGCAGCTTCTCCTGACCTTGTTGTGTTATTCTCCACGTTTCCTCCCTTGGTCCAGTCAAGTGTTTGTTTATTCAGTGTTATATCCTAGGCTCTGGGAGGAATTTACATAGTCTAAGACAAAGTCCCCATCTTTAAGAAATGTGTGATTTAATAGACTTTGTATAAAACAGTTTCATGATGCTGAAATTTCTGAGCCTAAACCAACCTTATTATTTACATTTGGTTGGAAACATGTAAAAATAATCGAATCTTCTTTTTAAAAAATTAGTGAATAAAGGTAAATGGCTGGTTCTTGGTGCTCTGAGTTTAAAAATTGTAAAAGTTTAAAAACAAAGCCAGTTCAACCTTTGAACTGCTTAATAGCCGAGAATTTTTAGGAAATTTTTAAAATAGCCATAATAAACATCCATTTAGTGAGTCCAAAGCTCATTGATTAGATATTTGGTAATCCTTTTTTTAAACAGATGTTTGGTGTAATGTACATGTATGGTCTTTGCTGTAGAGGCCATGGTACTATTTCAGTTCTTCTCCCAAACTTGTGATCTTGAGTCAGTAATTCTCTTGGTGCCACAGAATGCCTCACTTTATTTGGCATCTGTTTCCTTTGAAAGCATGTTAGGAATATTGTTGATAAATTGGTATCAGTATAGGAAATGTTTTATGAATTACAGATTTTCTATGTTCTTTAACATTCACTTTCTTTGACAAAGTGGTGATAATGAATGCACAGAGCAGTTAACCTATTAATAAATAAATGTGTTTCAGTTTAAGACATGAGCATCTAAAAAAGCAGTATGTTTACATCTGTTTATGATTAACATCAGAAAGTGTTTCTGAACTAATTATACATGGTGCTAGACAGAGTATTATGCACAGAGAATTAGATGACAAGACTCTTGCCCCAGTGTATGCAATTTGAAGATAAGCCAATGTAAATTAACAGCAGTTGTGTATAAAGACAGTTGGATGAGAAATAGCCTAGTAAGTTGTATATAAATCAAGAGTAAATGCACTTTAAGAATTCAGGCAAACATACATAATTTATTCATTAAGCCATATTAAGGATATGAGCTATGACTCTTTACTGTCAGAATGGATTCGTATGCATTTTCTTTTCATCTCAGTATTAGCAAGCTTTATGGAGAAGGGATTGGCAGAAATAAAATGGATCCTAGCATTTGTAGGAAGAATAAACTGCACACCTGTGTGAGAGCTGTCCAGATGAGCATCAGCACACGAGACTCATTTCCTAATAGTCTTCTTTCTCACCCCAAACAGGATAAAATAGAAATCACAGGATTAAAGTGGTTGTCAGTGGGGCTCTTATGTGCATATGTTTTTAATCTGGGTTCTTTGGTTATCTTCTCAGCTCACTACTCCAGATAGGGTGTTGAAAACTTTTAAACTATCTTAGAATAGATGATGACCATTTTTTTTGATCATATAAATAGCCCCAGAAATTGGCAGGTGAGATAGTATGTTGGAATTATTAGTATGTTCGAATTCTGAATTCTCTCAGATACTGGAGACTATAATTCTTTGTATCAAATTTTTTTTTTTTTTAAAGAAATTTGTGGATCAGAAATTTAAGAATTAGTTGTACTTCAGCTCTGAATTCGTTAATATTGGGAGCATTTGTTACCTGGTATCAAAATAATTCATTGAAACAATTCTAGCATAACATTTTTTTCCATTTCACTGTTTACACCTTTATTTAAATCACACATATACATACCACAGCCATCTAGAATTTGAAGTATGAATCGTTTTTATTGTTTTGCATGATTTATTTTTTTTTTTAATATCTTCCTGCAGTACTTTATTTTTAAAATCTTTTTTGAGGATGTATTCTTAGGAAATTGGATCTTTAGGATCTGGTCTTTCCCTCATTCCATTCTTAGTTTTACAAGCAATAATACAGAAACCTTAGCTTGCTTTCTACATTTAAGAAGCTGATTAACCTTTTTTAAAAGTTGATTATTAATGCAAACATTTAAAAAATATTTAATGAGATTTTCTGCTAGCTTAGAATTATTTAACTTTAAATTTATTTTCTCGTTAAAATTTAAATAGAAAACCTACACACAGTCATACCTAACACCACAGCTTTTTTTTCCCCCTTGCATAAAACAAATAAAAATCAGTACATATCCACCCACTAGAGACTTCTTTGAAAGTAAAGGTAACTAAAAGCCAAAATCGGGGACATGAATGTGCACAATAAATGGTTATCAAACCATTAAACTAATATTCATATAATGTTTACCATAGTCCAAATGACAGATATGACATAAGGCTTATTTAAGGAGAGAGGCTAACTAAAGAGTGACATTTTTTGTGACCTGAACCTTGGAATAAAGGAACTTCTTTACTCCTGTAGTCTTATTTAAAAGAAAAAAAAAAAAAAAAGACATATTGTCTCCTAACTCTGCATTCATTAATTTGTAGTACTTCCTAATACCTTTAATTTTTAGCTCATTTTATTATTGCAAAATTATTCTTAAAAGTAGTAGAAGCTTTAACACACCAAGCTTTTATTTCTAATCTTGCATGTATTATTATAGTGCATGCTATATATGAGATAGAGCTTCCTTAACTTCTATTAGCTTAGGAATTTCCATCTAGTCTGATTTCTGATTTCAATTAATTATCTGAATTTTTTAGTTGCTGATAGTCCAACTCCACCACCACCACCTCCACCAGACGACATCCCCATGTTTGACGACTCGCCACCTCCGCCGCCTCCGCCGCCAGTGGATTATGAAGATGAGGAGGCCGCAGTAGTTCAGTATAACGACCCATATGCAGATGGGGATCCTGCTTGGGCCCCCAAGAATTATATTGAGAAAGGTGAGGTACAGTCATTACTGAATTGCTGTAACAGGAAGGAACGAGCAATGATCGTATTTTAGAGCTGTAAAGAATCCCTAGTCCAGTATGTCTCTACCTTTTGAACACCCTTATTCAGCCAAGATGATTTAGTTCCTAAACATTTCCCAATATAAAGCAAGGATTCTTTATTTTCTATTTATTTTTTAATGGGAGTATAGTTGATTTACAGTGTTGTTAGTTTCTGGTGTACAGCAAAGTGATTCAGTTATATGCCTATGTGTATGTGTGTATATATATATATCTGAATTCTTTTTCAGATTTCTTCCATTATAGTTTATTACAGGATATTGAATATAGTTTCCTGTGCTATACAGTAGGTCCTTGCTGTTTATATTATATATAGTCGTTTGTATCTGCTAATCCTAGACTCCGAGTTTATCCCTACCCTACTCCCTTCCCCTTTGTTAACTGTAAGTTTTTCTATGTTTATGTGTCTGTTTTTGTTTTTCTTTAAAATTCATTTTGTATCATTTTTTTGATTTCACATATAAGTGATATCACAAAGTATTTGTCTTTCTCTGACTACTTCCCTTAGTAAGTAAGATAATCTCTGGGTCATCCATGTTGCTGCAAATGACATTTTAGTCTTTACTGTGGCTGAGTAATATTCCACTGTATATATTAAATACATATACCACATCTTTATCCCTTCATTTGGAGAGACATTTTTAATTTTTTAATTGAAAATATAGTCTGTTAATTGTGATTTTTCAAATGACAAATTTCCAACTTGACTGCGATTTTCAAGATGATAAACAGATAAGGCACAAAGAATGATTTACTACTAAGTTCATGTAATTAGTAAAGATTTAAAACCACATTTCTAAGCTGTTCCAGTAAAAATAGAAAACTTTCATATCTAAATATTTAAAAATATATTGGGAGATATATGAGAAAAAGCCTCAATTAAGGTTTTCAGCTAGTTGATCTTGTAAATGAGAAAATAATCACCAGAATGTTGAAATTATGTATAACTCTGACGTCCAAATTCACCTGCATTATCTGACACTCACTGTAATTACTAAGTAGTAGTGGTGGGAAGGAAACTGTTTTTTGTGAGTCTGTTTGCTTTTTGTCATCTACTTCTATGCTAATAAAATGTCTTTGTAGAGTTCTGAAAAATACCTGCTATGTAGTTGATTACATTTGATTGCCTTTGAAATGGAGTCCCTTCTGTTGGCTTCATTGGATTAACTGACCTTAAGCAAATACCTGTAGCATTCTTTCCTACCCAAGTTTTAAATACATGGTTGAAGTAAATAGGCTGTTTTCTATTTTTAAACAGTAAATATCTACATATTACTGAGGAAGTCTTGAATGTTCTACTTCATATTTATATTCTCATGTACCTTCAAATAGAGATATGCTGTGGTTATTATGAGAATGATAAACGTGAGCAGTCTTGAATTGTTTTGACCCATATTTTCTGGTATGGAAAAGCAAATTTAAGTAACTATGAAAGTGGGACAAGTTATATTTACATAACAGATTTGGAATGATATAATGGTTAATATATTTGGTAATAGAGCAGGATTAAAGAAATCTCTTCGCAAGTTGAATCAAATAGTGAGTCTTAAGCAGAAGTCACCAAATTTTTTGGGAAAGACCAAATAATAAACTTTTTAAGTAATCAAGGTATATTGACATATTAGTTTCAGGTGTACAACATAATTCTTTGTATTTGTATATATTGGCAAAATGAAGTATCTTAAACTTTGCTGGCCATTCAGACTTGTCACAACTACTCAGCCCCACTGTTGTAGCACAAAAGCAGTTGTTGAGAATCCCCTGGTGGTCACTTCACGCTTCCAGGCTGAGGGCCCAGGTTCAATCCCTGGTTGGGGAACTGAGATCCCAAAAGCCATGCAGTGCAACCAAAGGGGGAAAAACAAAACAAGCAGTCGTAGACAGAACACAAGTGAGGATTGTGGCTGTGCCCCAGTAAAATTTATTGACTGAAAGGCTCTGGTTTCAATTTGGTCATGGGCCATTGTTTATGGACTCCTGGTCTTAATCAGAAAGTTGATATTTAGTAGGGTTATGTTTAAAGCCTTTAATAGTCACCTTTATAAGTCAAAAGATTAAAACCAAGTTTAATAGGATTTCATTTGAATATGTTAATCCAACAGTATGACATGACTATTGCAGAAGCCAGATTCAATCACTTATATTAGACTAAATAGTATGTTTACTTTTGAGGATGATATTCAGGAGGCTGAAATATTTAAGACAGTGTATCTATAACAAGTTAAAACCATTGTTTCTAAGTTGAGGAAAAAGATTTCAGAAGGACTAGATAGCTATCTTCAAATTTTTATCATGTAGACAGATGTAGGGGTTTCCCTGGTGGCTCACATCTGCCTGCAATGCAGGGGACACATATTTGAGCCCTGGGTCTGGAGGAGGCATGGCAACCCACTCCAGTATTCTTACCTGGGAAATCCCATGGACAGAGGAGCCTGGCAGGCTGCAAAGCGTCCATAGGGTCACAGAGAGTTGGACATTACTGAAGTGACTTAGCACGCATGCATTCATGACAGATGTAGGTAAGAATATTAGATTTCTAGTCCCATAGAACCCTACAGTGAGTATAACAGAAGGAGAGTTCAGAACTTTATGTGGACTAGGATTCTGCAGACTAGGATGGACATGCATTGTTAATGGTTACTCAGCAGTGAGAACAGTTATATGAGAATATATGCATTGGGGAACGGGAGGTGAGGGGCGACTAAGTTTCATTTACAGAGGGGATTTGGCAAATAGAAACAATTAATTGGGTGCAGTGTTTTTATCAGCTCTTAGTATAAGTGGAACTAAGAACATGAGGAAATACTATTTTAATTTTGCTGAATGACTTTGATGATATCAGGCATCATCATGATCAGTTTAAAACTCATCTGTACCACTAAAAATGTAACGGAATACAAAAGAAAATGTTTGTTTCTAGCAGTCATTTGGTTTTCTGGGGTGATTATTTAGCCAAAAATACCAGGATAATTGTTATTTATTCTCTATGTTTTGGTGTTTTGAAACTGGGCATGTTAAGTGAGCCTGTGATTACAACACTGATTTCACTGCAGGATTAAAATGGAGGAAAATGTACTTGTTGAGTTTACTTCATATACTGTTTTGTAAAGGGGAAAAAAAAGATTGCCTGTTTTACTTTATCAAATGATGCTGTGGATCAGTACTTCAGGTCTCTTCCTTATTGTAATTTATTGATTCAGAATCATTATGGAGCATAGCCACCTTTCTTAAGGAAAAAAAGTTCCAGAATATCTTAAATGTCTTAAAAATCCTCTTTTAAGATTACATGAGGTAATGAAAACAATTTTGTATGACATACTCTTTCACATATATTGGAAAATTGGATATTCCAGAAGGATCATGTTATAAAGCCAGAAAGAAGGAATACTTAAATAATAAACCAGTGGTTTGGAAAGCTAGTGATTTTTTGATGCCTTTCCTTTCCACAACACCGTTTGCAAAGGAAATGGATATTTTGTACTCAACATGATCATAGATAACACAATAAATAGCAAAAATGTTCTCAAGTCTTATGTGAGTCTTTACTTACCTATTTCTCCTTTAAAAATAAAGAAAAATTCTTGCTGAGCTCTAAGTATATAAATATATATTTAAATCTAGGTGTAGCCCCATAAATTATATGAACATGAGTATTTTTCTGGGATGAGTAGGATGAGATTTACTTCACAATATATTTTTAAATTAGATAGCTCAGGTTGTTAGCTGGTTTACTGATTGGCTCTGCAGCTTTACTCAATAGTTGCTTTGATAAATGGTGCTTTGCATATGGTTGGTACTTAGTAGCTATTTGAACAAATGAATTGAAACGTAATAAATCCTAAAATTCAGAGACCTTTCCTAAATAGGCTGGTAGAAACTCTTGACTCCTCAAGTTATTTGTCGTTTGGCCTGAAGATCAAGCTAGTGATTTAGGCACACAGTTGGCTACTTGACCTACCTGGATATAGAGATTTAAGAATTAAGAGTACTCATAAAAAGGTTGGGTTTGCTATACCATTCCTTGGCATTACATTTAAAAATTCAGTTAAACATAGGGTATAATGCACTCACACGATCTTCCAATTCTTCTCCACAGTTGTGGCAATATACGATTATACAAAAGACAAGGATGATGAGCTGTCATTTATGGAGGGTGCAATCATCTATGTAATAAAGAAAAACGACGATGGCTGGTATGAAGGAGTCTGCAATCGAGTGACTGGTCTGTTCCCAGGAAACTATGTGGAATCAATCATGCACTATACTGATTAAATTTTTGCTTTTAAAGTAGATTATTATCACTCAGTCATACTGTGGGACTATTATGGTTAACAGAATTGTCTTAAAATGTTTTAAAATGTGCCCATATTTTCAGAACATGCTGTTTTATTGGTATAATTGAATGTCTACTTATAAGCATAAATCTGAGGCAGTTTGTGGACTGCTGAGCAGCATTCTTCACGAGGCTGCCTGTCACGGATTATGCTTACATACTTACTTACACATTGTTAACTTGCTGACCAGCCTAAATATTCTGGGGGTGTGGGGTCTATTTAATAAATTGTGATTCAGATCGTGCCATCTCATGTCTCAGTGCAGCATGGTTACTAACTCTGTAGACTAATACTAAAAATCAGAATTAAAAACTTAAATGCTGGTGCTGGTCATACTTTTTGTTTAGACTCTCTCATTTTTGAAATATACTGTTTGTTTAAAGCATGCATATAAATTTATGTATTGAAATACACTTTTAAAAAATCCAAGATGATTCCAATTTGTGTAATATACTTGGAGTACTCGTACTTAGGTCTTTTGAAATGAACTGAGTCTAAGTTCTCCACATAAACAAAAACAAAGGGTTACCTGTAATGTTGTAATTTGTACTTAAGTTTTTAAATCAGTGAATTTGCATTATAAATTTTTTCATTCATAAATATGTAAGTGAACCAAAGGTTTTTTGTCCTTTCCTTCACTGGTTTGCTTTAAAAATAATGATAAATAAAAGATACTGATTTATTGCAGAATTATGGTTCTATTTTCTCAATATATTAACTTGGAAAAAAATTTAGCCTTATCTCAACCTATCCCAATAGCAGTGGCTGATTTTTGCAGAATTTAAAATCAGAGATGATTATTTACAAGTCAGTCTACTGAATTCCTTTTCTAAAGTAGCTTTTTCAAAGCTAAGATAATGTGTCAAAGTGCACATGCTGTAGGTGAGATTCTTAAGGACTGCTCCAGGTCCTCTGGTTTTCCAGTGGACTGTCATATACTGATTCAATGATAGGAAATGCTAATTATCTTTTACATATTTTTTTTTTGGTAGAAGTAAATGCAGTGGATTTTTGAATAGGCACTGTTTAACCCATTACCTGGCACTTGCAACATAAAAAGATTTTAAATATAAAGTAATTGGGGGGAAAAGGTGCGCCATGTATTAATCATTGGACAGGGATATACCTGGCCAACAGATCTGTGCTGTCTTTTGACATAATTGAAATGCAACATGTGCACTTTGTGTGTCTCCCCTTAAGGGAGGGTTTGAGGGGTGTTTTCTCATCTTGTATAATTCTCTGTCGCCTAGGACATTGAAGTAGAGCACTCAATCGTAGGTTTCTGTGTTTCAATGATTTGTTTGGTTTCTAGTTATGTACTACTGGGCGTTTCAGACTTACAACAGTATAGTAAATGGTAAGACTAGTGCAAGATGTTTATTTCTGAAAATTAAAGGCCATTATTGCTACCAAATCAATGTGACTGTTGCATACGCATTTTGCCTTTGTTAATCTTAAACATGATTTCAGTATCACTGGTGATCAGCTACCTTCTTCATTTTTTTCAAGTGGACTGTTCTCTTAATTTTGTATATAACCTGTTGTCTAAATTTTATGTACAGTCTTTTATAATAAACCATTCTCCTATATGAAATTTTGGATACTGTTAAAATCTAACTAATGTGGACTGAAATGTAGACTTCAGTTTCATGATCTTTACTCCTATGGTGAAAGAAGATAAACCCTATGAATTTTAACAGTGATTATTTATTTGTGTAATGGCTTTACATGTGGCTACTATAACTGTGTAAACAATACCACATAGAACCATCAAGATACCTCGATTAGAGTTTACAGGACCAGAATGACAGATTCAGATGCTTTAAATACATTTAAAAAGTTTTCTGAAAAACTTTGCCAATAAAAAAATCCCATTAATAAGGAAATGATCTTTTTAAATGATTTTTTTGGTTATCTGCACATGAAGCAAAGTATATTCCACAGAATTCTTGAGGCACAATCTGGTAAAATAGCTGCCAGAAATACCAGAAAGAGGTGTCATTTGTCTCTTGAGAGCACAATCTCTGAAAGCTGTATGAGGGCGTCTCTTTCTGGGGATGGTCGAAGTTTACTGATCTCTCTCACCGCTTTGTGGCAGTACCGCTGGGCGAGGTAGGTTGTCTGCTGCACACCGTCACTCTACCGGACATGGAACAAAATACAACAGAAGAGATGCATGTCAGCCACTGGGATCAGCTCTTTAAATTCCTGCTACAGTGAGTTAAAACATACCCTTGAGACCTGATTAAGAGCTGGACGTTGTTTCTAATGTTCTGTCTGTCTCCCCCTTTCACAGACTGAAGCACATTTTTATTCTATTACCATGCAAGCAGTGAACTCATTAATACCAAGTAGCCATCTATTTCCCCCCTATTTTTCATTTAAGTATTAGTTTTTAAGTTACACATACATTAAAATTTCTACAGTTAAATTCTAAGTGCAACTTAACATAATACATTCATAATATAGAAGAGCTTACAATGAAAATCAAGTTTCTTCTTCCAAAGGCACGAGTTTTGTCTGTTGGTTTTAATTATCTATTGCCTTTCTGTTAAGACGGGTTTAAGCCCAGCCGTACTGTCTCCCAGCTTGACCAGACCATTTGTCTTCAGTTCTTCTGTTGATCACTGTTGTCATCATGAAGCATCAACTTCTGACTTCATCTCAGATGAGATGAGGAAACCACTGCTCCTTCTCTTTCCTGTCTTTACACTATAGAGATCTGCATTCCATTTTGTAACCATGTTTTTATGTTGGTTCTTTCAAAAAGCTAAACACTAATAAAATATATTTATTATTTCTATTATGTCAGAATGTTTATGGCAGAATCAAGACATATAGTTGATTTTATTTTCTTCTGCATGGTTCCCTGTCATTCAGAACAAGGTATCTGTAGCATCATGATTGAAAGGACTCAGATTTTCTTTACCAAGTGTTTCAAAATATGACACATTTTAGACACAAAAATCCTCAACAAGATACTACCAAACTGAACTTGACAACACATTAACAGGTTTATACATCATGACCAAGTGAGATTTATCCCAGGGATGCAAGGATTCTTCAGTATATGCATTTCAATCAGTGTGACACACCATATTAACAAACTGAAGAAGGAAAACCATATGATCATCTCTAATAGATGCAGAGAAAGCTTTTGACAAAATTGATAGACAAAAACTGCAGAAAGTGGGCACAGAGGGAACCTACCTCAACGTAAAGGTCACATATGATAAACCACCAGCAAACAACATTCTCCTTGGTGAAAAACAAAGCATTTCTGCCAAGATCAGGAACAGGACAAGGATGTCCACTCATTGCTATTACTCAACAGTGATTGCCTTGCATAAAAAGTAAAACCGTCATTGTCTGTAGATATACTATACTATACATTCAGTTCATTCAGTCAGTCTTGTCCAACTTTTTGTGGCCCCATGGACTGCAGCAGGCTTCCCTGTCCATCACTAACTTGTGGAGCTTACTCAAACTCGTGTCCATTGAGTTGGTGATCCCATCTAACCATCTCCTCCTCTGTTGTCCCCGTGTTGTCCCCTTCTCCTCTTGCCTTCAATCCTTCCCAGCATCGGGGTCTTTTCAAATGAGTCAGTTCTTTGCATCAGGCGGCCAAAGTATTGGTTTCAGCTTCAGCATCAGTCCTTCCAGTAAATATTCAGGACTGATTTCTTTTAGGATGGACTGGTTGGATGTCCTTGTTGTACAAGGGACTCTCAAGAGGCTTCTCCAACACAGTTCAAAAGCATCAATTCTTCAGCGCTCAGCTTTCTTTACAGTCCAACTCTCACATTCATACATGACTACTGGAAAAACCATAGCTTTGACTAGATAGACCTTTGTTGGTAAAGTAATGTCTCTGCTTTTTAATATGCTGTCTAGGTTGGTTGGTCATAACTTTTCTTTAAAGGGGAAAGTGTCTTTTAATTTCATGGCTGCAGTCACCATCTGCAGTGATTTTGGAGCCCAAAAATTAAGTCTGTCACTGTTTCCATTGTTTCCTCATCTATTTGCCATGAAGTGATGGGACCAGATGCCATGATCTTAGTTTTCTGAATGTTGAGTTTTAAGCCAACTTTTTCACTCTATTTCATGAAGAGGCTCTTTAGTTCTTCTTCACTTTCTGCCATAAGGGTGGTGTCATCTGCATATCTGAGGTTATTGACATTTCTCCTGGCAGTCTTGACTCCAGCTTGTGCTTCATCCAGCCCAGCATTTCTCATGATGTACTCTGCATGTAAGTTAAATGAGCAGGGTGACAATATACAGCCTTGACGTACTCCTTCCCCTACTTGGAAACAGTCTGTTTTTCCATGTCCAGTTCTAACTCTTGCTTCTTGACCTGCATACAGATTTCTCAGAGACAGGTCAGGTGGTCTGGTATTCCCATCTCTTAAGAATTTTCCACCGTTTGTTGTGATCCACACAGTGGTGGCTCAGACGGTAAAGCATCTGTCTACAATGCGGGAGACCTGGGTTCGAGCCCTGGATTGGGAAGATCCCCTGGAGAAGGAAATGGCAATTCACTCCAGTACTGTTGCCTGGAAAATCCCATGGACAGAGGAGCCTGGTACGCTACAGTCTATGGGGTCGCAAACAGTAGGACACGACTGAGCGGCTTCACTTCACTTCACACAGTCAAAGGTTTTGGCATAGTCAATAAAGCAGAAGTAGATGTTTTTCTGGAACTCTCTTGCTTTTTCGATGATACTATACATAGAAAATCCTCAATATGCCACCAGAAAAATTGCTAGAGGTAATCAGTGAAGTAAAGTTGCACGATACAAAATACAAAGAAATCTCTTGCATTCTATACACTAACAATGAAAGATCAGAAAGAGAAATTAAGGAAACAGTCCCATTTACCAGTGGAACAAAAAGGATAAAATGGCTAGGAATAAACCTACATAAGGCAAAAGAACTGTATGCAGGAAGCGAAGATACTAAGGAAAGACAACATGAACAGAGGGAGAGACCATGTTCTTGAAAGAATACTGTCAAAAGGACTTCTGTTACCCGAGGCAAGCTACAGATTCAGTGTGATCCCTATCAAATTACCAACAATGGCGTTTTTCATAAAATTGGAACAAAAAATTGTACAATTTGTATGGAAACACAAAAGACCCTGAATAACCAAAACTATCTTAAGGAAAAAAAAGCTGGAGGAATCAGGCTCCTTGACTTCAAACTGTACCTACTCTACAGCTATAGTAATCAAGACAGTATGATACTGGCACGAAAGCAAATGCAGGTCAATGCAGAAGTGCACCTATGGTCACCTCATGTGACAAAGAGCTAAGACTATACAGTGATTTTCAGCCTCTTCAGTGAACAGTGCTGGGAAAGCTGGACGGCCTCATGTAAAACAAAATTAGGAAGGAATGCCCTAACACCACACACAAAAATAAACTCAGGATGGATTAAAGAGCTGAACATAGGCCAGACACAATAAAACTCTTGGAGGAAAACATAGAACACTCCCTGACCAAACTTGGTCTTGTGTCTAAAATTCGTTACATTAATTTGGTTACCAAAGAACTCTTCCACTGCACCATACCTACTGTTGCCGCTCTTCCTTTTGAAATCGTCTCACCTGTAATACGTACTGTCGCGCTCTGTCCACGTCTCCTGGTGAACTGAACCGTCTCATTATCATAGCATTCATTTCTGGGAACTAACCAGAAAGAGAACCTACTTAGAGCTCTTGGGAGAAATCAAATGTTAAAGCATCAGTTTGTAAGAATAGGTTAAAAACAAAAAAGTGATCAAAGGTTTAAATGATGGGGGTGGGGGAGCAGCAAGCTGTAGCAATTATAGCAGCAGAGTGAAGAGGACACCTCCTTCCAGCCCCGGAGCCGAGCCACGAACTGAGAGGTACCTCAACCTCAACCTGTGCTCACTCTGCCGCGTGTTCTTTGCTGGGTTCAACGCTGAGTGAAGGGAGGAGCCAGCGTGCACCCTGACACCTGCTGGCTTCCCTCAGGGTCTCAAGTTCTCGGCTGCCCAAGTCACTGGGGGCCCACTGGGCCTCTCCCCTGAGGTTTATGACTCAGCAGCCGTGGGGCCTGAGGGTGCCGGTCCTGCCTGCAAACTACGAAAATCAAACCACCGGCCTAAGACGAGGGTGAGCCTTGTGCTTTTAGTCCTAAACTGCATCTCACTTGAGACAGACACCAAGGTCTCTGAGCAGAGGGAGTCCCAGGAAAAGCTCAACTCGTGGACAGGACCGGGGCAGCACTGCTAGACACCCACCGGCCCTGCAGTCAGCTGGGGAGGCTTCCGATGCAGCTGCCTGGATCTGCTCCCTAAGGTTCTGACTCAGCTGGCTTGGAGTTTGGCCCTGGCGTCATATTTTAAACATTCTTCGGGCATTTCTAATATGCAGCCGAGGTTGAGAACCAAGAGGTAGAAGAGACCGAGATAAAAGCGGCAGCCAGGTTACTGGAGTGAAATTTTTTTTTTTTACTGGAGTGAATTCTAAACACCAGTTTAGGCTGGCAGCAGTTAAAAGGAAAACAAAAAACAGGTCCAAGGTGCAATGAAGAGAAAATCTGTCCTGTAGTACTCAGCAACCAGGTAAGGGTACTGTCACCATGAAGAGAACCTGGAAGCCAAGACACCAAGTCATTTCCTCTGGACTCAAGCTCAAAGCCTGCTGCTGCCACAGCTGAGCTACTCTGCCTTCTCGTTTATGTTAGGAAGGAGCCAAGCTACATGATCAGAAATCTGTTCTAAGAGCTTATAGCCGTGAAATGAGGTTACAAGGTGTGTGGTTCCAGCCAGGCAGTGCTCAGGGCAGTGGCCCTGGCAGGGCGCCTGGGGGATGAAGTCAGCTTTGTCCTGGAACCACCATGGTGTTAGTAATCCTGGAAGGGAAAATAGGTCACACAGAAAAATCTCAACTAGATGGCAGCAAATGACTAATGAAGAATGTTCCTTTCAGAACAAAGTACATGTCCAGACAAAGGAGAGGCTGCTGATAACCTGCTTATGAAATGTAAAGAGCGGCAATTGGTTAGTTCTTAAATGAAAACCAGTGATTAGTTTCAGGTACTGGTCTTTTAAGAACAAAAAATGTAAGTTTCATAGGAAAGCTCCTATCAGTCAGTTTTAGTGGTAAGAGTCAAACCAAGTAGGCCTGGGTCTCAGTTACTTAACACCACATTTCACAACTGGATTTCTAGAAGTCTGCGCATCCTCAAAGCTAATGTGATAGTGGTCCGGCAACTGGTAAAACTGCCTTTTTTAGGGGAGATGAGCATTTTCCTGCAGTACCAACAACTGGAGTAAAATGTGCTGACTGGCTGGTTTCTCTTGATTCCTTTTACTATAAAAAGGACCGAGAAAGCAAAATTTGGGGGAAAGAAATTTTTTTCCATTGAGTGTTGACTACATCTTTCCTTTGAAGCATGAAGTATGTGCAGTTTAATATGCAAATATCAAACTCTTCCCCTAGGCGTTCCTGTACCAGAAACTTGTGGGAAGAAATGAGAAATACATCAGGCGGGAGGAGCGCTGGCCTGCCTGCAGACGTACTGAGAAACAGGAAAGTTCTTGTTGCCTTTGGGCTCTGATTTTAAGAGGGATGTCACCTGTGGCCAAAATCAGAGTCTGACTATGAAGTCTGTCCATAAACTAATGACAAAAGGTGGTCAGTAAACTGTGGTGAGCTTGTTACTCAAGCAAAACTTGGGGGTGACTAAGGCGGCAATGCTCACCATAGCAGAAGCCCGTGCAGCTGGTGCGGGGCTGGTGGTGGTGCTGTCGGCAGTTGGAAGCATGACTACAGGTTGACATTTAGGTCTGCTGACTGATCACAGAAGGAAGAGATGCATCAGAAGGAAGGAGAGAGCTTTTCAAGGGTATTTGGGAACAAATACAATCTCACCAAAAAAGAAAACAACTTCCATTTGGTTTCTCAAGATGCTGAAATCCAACCTCTGTTCTTTATGCGTACACATACACATGGGAGCATGCTGTCATCTCCGGGACTTCCCCAGAGATGTGGAAGGTTTTCTTAAATTCCCAACTGACCGAAAACCCCTTCAGAGAGACTTCAAAAACAGTGAGTTCCAAACAGAAGGGGTTTCTGTCAACAAAAGCCCAATTGTAAGACAAGTCAGCATGCTAAATGAAAGGAAGAGTGGTCTCCCAAGGTTGTTTGTCCTGGTGCAATGAAACTCAATGTTCTTAAGTGGAAAAATTCAAGGACTAATTAATCTGCAAACAACACACACCTACCTATGGAAAAAGATGACATGCATCTTGGAATTACTCCACTAAATGGGCAAACAGCAGAGGCTGACACAGACTCCTGAGTGTCTTCAGAGCCTTTCCAGCATGGGAGAAGCCAGTTCCCTGCTCTGGGTGGCCTCTGGGGGCTCAGACGGGCCCTCTGGACACCAGCGCTAATCCCCACAGGCAGCAGCAGTAATAGCGTGTGGGGAATGACACTGGTCTAAGAGGATGCAAAGCGTTTAACCGCCTGCTGCACCATTTACCCAAGGTTTCATTCTGGCCAAGTTTGAGCATCACTTTCTTATTTGTAGAAGGGACATACTACTCACCCACAGAGGAGCTGTGAGATCAGAGGTTAAGAGCAACAGCGTTTGCCTTCAGTGGAGATACTGCACAGACACATGTTATAGAACTTATTTTATCCCAAGTCAATTTTAGCCCCACAAATCTTGACAAATTTTTGATCAAGGATCTTAAGTTTTGACAGCGTGAACTAGTAGAGCCTAGATGTGATGTTTTATTTGAAAAGAACTAAAACATTTGACTAACTGTAGGCCCGTGCGCCACAAGACAGAACAATCAGTCTGCTCAGGAAACAAGTCCTGTCTGGAGCGTCATCCTGCTCAGCCTCACTCCAAAGGCTGTGCCTTTTAACTCCTTTTCTGGGCAGGTGGGAGAATCCTGGCCAGTGGGGGTGAGGGTGTGCCTTGCGCTGCTGGGGTGTCCCAGTGATACAGAACTGTGCTTTCATACACTGCATGCTTTTGTCCCTTTTCTTTTAAAAAAACCATCACTTCTTAATCTTTTGTAGACAACTGACAAGTCAACCTGTGGGAGTGGTCCACTGCCCTCTGACGTCACCCCCTCCATATCTGCAGGCAGAATTAGTGATACTCCTTTGAGTAAAGTAAATGTGTTTCTTCTGAAATACATTCATGGTCAAACACAATCAGAAGAGGCAAACATTCTCCATCCTAAGGTTGAAGTGGGACCCTGCTGTTAACTGAGTCCCAGGGGCTCAGGACAGTTACGTAGACTTGGGCAGACTTCTGACAGCACAGCCCCTCAAGGCTTTCAGCAGACTGCAGGCTTCTTCAGGGAGAGGCACGTTCCCAGGCATCCTGATAACCTGGGGACTGGGGGCAGCAGCTCAGAGTGCCGGGCCCAGCTTTTGGCTCCTCACCCTTGTTTTCCTCACCAGGGCCCAGGAAGGAGCCTCAGGTCTGCAGCCGTGCTGCCTCTTTGTAATCAGAGGCCTTACATGGACATGGCTCATGAATCCTCTGTTTTTTTGTGAGCTCATGGTTAAAAAAATAAGTCCGTCACTCACACTTTAATGCACACAAGGTAATTTGACAGATTTTTGTCAGAACGTGTCACTCTGAGTTCTGGCTGGGCAAGTCAGAAGGAAGGAGCCACTCCTAGCAGACCTCACACTTCTCACCTCTGCCTCAGCATCCTGAGAGACCGCCCAGAGCCTGTCCCCAGCACCTCTGTCCCCAGCCTCGCTCTTCCATCCCCTGCTGCCCCCAGGCACCCACCTTCTCTGAGTATCACCCTGTTTACAGCTAAAAGACAAGACTGTTTTCTTACACCAGAAACTGAGCAAAAAAGCAAGGTCACTGGCTTTTGGAATATCAAAATGGATCCAATTTGTAAAAATCTGACCATAAGAAAAAAAAAAATGGACTCACTGAGGTGTACGGAAAACATGATTTACCTTTGTAAATGCTGAGAGAAATGGAAGCAAAATCTTCATCAGACTACAAATTACAACATTCTGGACCAAAGAGCCAGACTAAATTTCACAGCCTGGTGATGAACATTTAGCTTTGCTAAATAATGAATTAAATACGAAGATGAAAATCTAGAAAGAAGTCCAAATACCAGCTAATGTCCTACTTCTTTCAAAGAGCATTTGGCAAGCCAGAAGCAGTATGGCGAGGGGCCAGAGCAGGATCTGGAAGGGTCCACCCTGCGAGTCACCGAGGCGTCAAAGCTTCCAGTTTTTCATGCATATTAAGGGGAAGATGATGGTAGCTTTACTTCCTTGCTTAATGGACAGCCCCTCAGTCTGGACAAAGAAGAAACTGCGGTCCCTCTGCATCCCTCTGCTCTTGACATTTTTGAGGCAATGGCAGAGGCTCGCTGAGAGCAGCCAACAGTCCCGTTAAATTTCTAGAACTGGAGAATTACTCCTGCTGGGGGCCTTCCTGTGCCTGTTTAAGGGGCTCTGATGCACAGTCCAGCCCTTAATGGAGATGTGGAAACTACCCACCCTGTCAGTGCCCAAGAACACAGAAATGATCGCAGTGCTTCCTTAAATGCACATGGCCCTTGATGCACACAGTATGTCCATGAATGTCATCTTAGGTAATCCTTACAGTGGCCCTGGAAGGAAGCTTATAATCTTCTCCATGTTACAGGCAAGGAACCAGAGTTCAGAGGCAAAAATGACTGGCTTGGATGCTTCAGTCCTGTACTTGGGATCACATCTAGAACTCTGGTCTATTAGAAACACTCCCACTCATCGAACCTTCCCATCAGCTGTGCCCAGCAGGTACCGGTCCCACAGGGCCTCCCAGAAGGTGTCTCAGGGAAGTGCATAAAACCTACCTGCTGACAAGCAAATAAGACGGGGCCGGTGGCTAACCCGAGCTTCAGGTCGGCCGAGGTCGGTTTGCCCATCTGGTCAGAACACGAGGTGAAGTCCAGGACGTCGTCTATCAGCTGGAGAAGCAGAAAGGGCTGTCACAGCCCCGCCACACCAGTGTCCCCACCGCCCTGCCAGCCGGACCACACCCCTCCAGAGCAGCAGACCAACCTGAAAAGCGATGCCCACGTTCTTCCCGTACTGAAAGGCAATCTCATGCACTGCTGGGTCAGGGCATCCCAGGACAGAGACCTGAAACAGAGGATCCCGAGGTAAATTGCTGGAGGGCAGAGGCAGGGTGGTGGCCCCACAGGGATTCACACCTCCTCCCCCTCAGAAAAGGGGCCACGAGCTGGGTGTGCAGCCAGGAGAGACTGCTCTCAGGAGACCCATCACAGACAGTACCTGTGTGTCTGACCTGTGGAATAAAGGACTTCAGTCTCAGACTGTTTTCTTAAATTTCAAGAAAACTCGCCTTTCCCTCCTCCTTTCACTAGACAGGCCATCTTTCACACCGCTTAGGGAAAAATGAGATAGGACTAGACCAGTTCTGCAATGCGGGAGATCTGGGTTCGATCCCTGGGTTGGGAAGATCCCCTGGAGAAGGGAAAGGCTACCCACTCAGTATTCTGGCCTGGAGAATTCCATGGACAGTCCATGGGGTCGCAAAGAGTCGGACACGACTCAGCGAATTTCAAAAGGAAAAAAGAAAAAAGACCAGTCCTGCTAATCAGTCTGTCTGATGTGCAAACCAAACAGACTACAGTATCTGAAATGCTGTCTTCCAGCGCCTGGCAAACCTGGCCCAACTGTTGGCATTATTTTTACTTTTCTACTGACTTACCCTTATTTTAGTAGAGATCTGATCTAATCGTACACAGGATGTGGCCACACTTCATTTCCCCACTGGTAGTCCTTATAATCATTTTTGGTGATTTCACTCGATTCTGAAAAGCTGTTTTTTCTTGGTGTCTGTAACAGCCTCAAGCCTCATGCTTCAGACACAGGTATGGTTCTTCGTTACCTAAGGACAGTCCCCGGTCCTACTGTTCCCATGTTTCTCTCACAAGAAGTCAGGTAACTGTATAAACGCTTTTTCCCCTGTTCAGTGAGGGAACAGGACTTCTAAGTCTTCTGTAAAACTCGAAAAGCCTGGCTGGCACTGGTCACTCAGCACTTTTCCCGCTGCTCTGCTAAGCATGCAAAGCAGGCGGGGCTACACTTCAGAGAACGGGGGTGGGGTGGGGGAGAACACTCCTCCAGGGGAGAGAGGGCCTGGCCAGACAGAGCTCTTCCGGGCCTCCTGTCTCAGCTCAGCCCTCACCTTCATCAGCCTCTGGGGACACGGGGGACCCTGCTGGGCACAGGCAGGTGGGCACCACCGTGAGCCTGGGGGGCTGCGCTTCTGCCCCTCAGTTATCACGTGACCTTCGTGATCCTGTCTGTGCTTCAGTTTCCTCGTCTGTAAAACCAAGGCTCACAAGCACCGACAGCAGAGGCTGGAGGGAGGACACGAGACGCCATCCGTGCTCTCCGCACACCGCGGGCATCTGGCTGTAACCCTGAGTGTCTGCCGAGACTGTGACCAGCCCTCCTCCTCCACTGCTGCGCCTACAGGAGCCAGGGAGCATCCCGGCCTGCTGCGCAGCCAGAACCCAGAACCTGAGCAGGTTTCCAGGGACTGAGTGAGGCCCGTGGCTGTGTCATGTCTGATTACACGTCCTCAATGAAA
Organism: Aepyceros melampus; assembly: GCA_006408695.1. NCBI lineage: Eukaryota > Metazoa > Chordata > Mammalia > Artiodactyla > Bovidae > Aepyceros > Aepyceros melampus. The sequence continues at coordinate 95,755 of SJXQ01005451.1, forward strand.
ACGCACACGTGGTAAAAGGCCAGGCGGCCGCTTACTGGAGTGAATGATGATAAACTCAACTGCTCTCAACAGCAGAGACCTTACCACCGGCAGGCACTGACCCACAGTGGGCTGTAGGGAGGGATCCAAGAGACCACCGGGGAAGACAGTGCAGAAACTGTGAAAGAAGTCAAGAAATGCATCAACCTGGCTGAGAGAACGAGTGCGTAGCCAGGCTCGGGCAGCCTGGGACATGCTGAGCCCAGAAAACAAAGACATCCCCTTTCTAGACAGAAATAACTCGCACAGCAGTTCTGTAGAGGGTGATGCCATTTCCTATGCACAAAGCAGCACAGAAATACAAACTTCCTTCCTAAGAAGACGAGATTTTTAAAAACGCCATTCTATTTCTAAACTCAATGGATTAAAATGTCTGGACTACATACGATGAGCACTGTGCATCATCTTAGATCTCCCAACAGCCTATAAATACCTCTTCTGGGACTGATGAGGGTAAAAGCCAACAGCCACTGAGCACTCTGCCGGGCGCTATCCTGAGATTTCTCACGTTGCCACTCACTGAGGAGGCTGACACTAAGACACAGCGGGGACCAGGCGTCACGAGGTGAGGAGATGGCGAAATCAGGCCCAAACCTGGGCAGTCTGCCTCAGAGACTGGTCCCGATCACGTGGATCCGCTGCCTTTAATGGGCCTCAAAGTTGAGGCTCAGAGAGGCCGGTCACGGTGCTCAGGAAGCCGAGAGCCCTGAGTCCGCCTCGCCGCCCCCCTAAAGCCAGGCAGTAGAGGGACACTGCTGCTCGATTTCCCCACGACGACATGAGGAGCACCACTCCCCTGCCACCCCTGCCCCGTGAGGCCTGTCTGACCAGGAAAGTCAGTAGGGACACAACACAAACCAGAAAGGAGGCAGGCTGATGTGCAAGCGTCTCGTCTAGCCTCGAGAGACGCCCCCCATCTGAGTCCTGGGGAGGGTGGAGCGGAGCTCAGCTAACTGTTCTGTTTGAAGCAGGTCCACAGCCAGGCCATGGGACACATGAGTTGAGGGTGGGGGGTAAGGACCACACCTCTCAGGAGACTCTTCTACACCTTTCCTCAAAACCATCAGAAAGATCACATCAACAAGGGCACAGCCCTTGACATCTATTGAGCATCTCTGTCTTTAAAGGGTGTGTTTACACCACTATGAAAGTTAATATACATACTGTGGTCTTATTTATTAAAAATAATGGAGATTATTGGAGCTCCACCATTATATTGAAAAAATACCAAAACAGGTGGTCGTCAGAAACCAATGGAAAACACTGGGAGAAAACGTTTTCAACATAAAATCACCACAGATAAAGGGCTAATATTCTTCATATATAAAGAACTCTTTAAAACTGAGAAGGAAAAAAGACCAACCACTCATCAAGAAAATGGGCAAAAGACATGAATATACAATTCACAAAAATTAAAGAACTGAAAACAGCCCTTTAGCCTCTTAAAAGGAGTTCTACTTCACCGAGAAAAGAGAGATGTAAATTAAAACTCCATTGTAACACCATTTCTCATCTATCAGACTGTCAAACACTCAAGTCTAAGGCTACATTTGGTCAGCGTGGCTGTGGGAAAACAGGCAACCATGTTAACCATGGGGCTTGGGGAGGAGCACACAGCGGTTCACTCCCCAGCCGACAGCTCTGGTTTGCCCACCCCACACCCCTGCTTGGAGCTGGATCTGGGCCTACAGGTTCTGGGAGAGGCCGGCCACAGAGGCAGTCTAGGTCCCAGGCCACAGCCCAAGCACCACAGCCACGGTGCCCAGGCCCCCAGCACAGCCCACTCCACACCACAGCCTAGCGCCACATCTGCGACACACACCCCAGAGTGCATGGCAGCGGTCTTACAAAGCCAAGACACGGAAGCAACCCAAGTGCCCAGCAACAGAAAAATGGTTTAAGAAGATGTGTACACACCACACACACACATACACACACTGGAATATCACTCAGTCACAAAAAGGAATGAAATAGTGCTATTTGCAGCAATATGGATGGAACTTGAGAATACTATACTAAGTGAAGTAAGTCAGAGAAAGACAAATATTATATGATATCACTTATATGTGAAATCTAAAAAATAACAAGAATGAATCAGTGAATACAAACCAGAAGCAGAGTCATAGCAAACAAACTTATGTTTACCACTGGGCGCAGGGATAAATTAGGAATATGGGATTAACAGACAGAAGCTACTGTAAGTAAAACAGATGAACAAGGATTTACTACACAGCACAAAGAATTATATTCAATACCTTATAATAACCTATAGTGGAAATAATCTTATCTATCTATATATATCACTGAATCACTTTCCTCTATGCTTAAAATACAACTATATTTCAAATTAAAAAAAAAAATTCTTGACAACAAAATGCAACATGAGATCCTAGACTAGATCCTGAGCCAGAAAACAATGTTCCCATTTGTTCTAACAATATTACGAGAACTATTAACATTTGAATAAGGACTATGTGTAGATTAGATAAGAATATCATAATAAAAAAAACAGGCATCCTACAGCTATGACCCACAAACCAAGGTTCTGGGGCGGCCCTCTGTAGCTCTGACAATAAGGAACCAGGAGACAGTCCAGATTCCAGGCCACATGCAGCACTCGCGAGAACAGAAATTCAGGAGGAAAAAAGAGAAAATGAACGAATATGTGAATCTGCAGGGTTATCATATCTGGGTTCAAATCTCCACCCAGCTACTGTGTGAATGGAAAACCCCGGATAGGCCACCAGACCCCTCTGGCCTCATTCCCATGAGGTTTTCTGGGAAACAAGGCACAGTGTTCACTGGTAAACTACACAATGTATTTTGCATGACTATGTACAGAAACAAAGAACCAATCACCTTTTAAGATTACTTCTATGTTAACGTCAGTCAGTGTCCCAAAACAATCCTCAACAGCTCTCTCTTAGATTTCATACCATTTTCATTAAACAGTCCTTAGGGCAGTGAACTGTAAGCTGTGAGGTTTCCTTCAAATTGCCAGGACATCCTGAATTTCATTGGTTCCTCTCTGATGATTCTGATGTTTAGATTCTTACCCCTTCTTTTTGGTGTCTCTAATTTGCTTTGCATGTGTTCTCTCAGAGCCCACGTGTCTGCGTTTTAAATACCAAAATCACATAAAAATAGCAGTTTTGAATATATAACACCTCTGGAACATCTCTCCCCATAGGCTCTTATATATAGAAACTTTTATTCAGGGAGCTCACACTAGCATTCTGCTTTATTATTCTAACAGCTCTGGAGCTCAGGAATAAATCACAAGAAAAGTGGGCAGTTCAGAGCTAATGGCAGCCTGCCTCCTGGTGGACAGCTTGAGACGTTTCATTTTTAGTGAGGGTCAAGCCCTGTTAACTTGCAGGTCCGCTTGTACTTGCCCACCTGTGAGGGATGAGGTCCTCTTTATGAACGAATACACGTGCGACCCTGTCTCTGGCTTCCTAAGCAGAGGACAGCGAATGCAGTCTCTCCCTGATGGCGTGGCTCGCTGAGCGCACGCTCCTGTTCTGGCTCTGGGGCAGCAAGGGCTGCTGCCCTGTGGAATGTCCACTCTGCGGACAATGACCCTCAGTGTTTCAGAGCCAACTGCCCCACTAACGGCTGTGCTTCTCTCTGCACCCTCAGGCCTGTGAAGATTTCCCTGTCACCTAACACACTAGTGAGCCTGGGTCTCCCGCTTCATGGAGACATTGGCCATCAAGGGTATGATGAGCAATGAAACATCAATGTTCTTAAGATTAATTAAGATTGAAGGCCACCATTTTAAATCTTTTTTTTTTTTTTTAATTTAGCATTCTCGAGCCTATCCTATTTTTGTCTCTCTTTTTTTTAGAAAACCACACTCACAATTTCTGGGAAATTAAGAAAAAAATGCTCTTTCAATAAAAAGACAAAAATGGCTGAGATTGTGGCCATCATGTTCTACATAATTCACATTCCTTTAGTTTCAACTGGGTCTTTTTAGGAAGAAATGCTGTCCTTATTCTTCTCTGGCTCAATTACAATCACACATTTCTTGACACTTTTCCAGACACATTACTGGCAAGGGGCTTTTTCACCTAGGAGGTCTGAGAAAAAGCTCTCTGCAACTGTAATTATGTTACAGAGTGTATCATGAACTGACACTTGTCCCTTAGGAGTCTCCCTTTCTTGCTGCTTTAATCACAGGACTCTTACTTGGCCCAGTTTTCATCCTGTGTATCTGCTGGGCTCAAAGACGGTCAGATGAATAACTCTAGGCAGAGAACTGTCTCTCATTCATGGGCTAGCACTGAATGATTAGAGACAATATTGATTTTTTAAAAAAGGAAATTATGTGAAGAGTGGAGGGAAGGCCACCGAGAAAGCAATGAATACAAAAAAGTTATGGTTCAGGCTCAGCTTATACTCAGAAGCAGAAGGGCTTTTTTATTTCCATATAACTGGGAGGGATTTATTACTCATAGAAGAGGATACAGAACACTGGTATAATCTATCAGTTGGATATTTTCGCCCAGGTCAATATTTAAGAACACAGCACAGCCCTTTATAACTTTTTACATGTAAAATGTACAAAACTGTGTGTGGTAACCAAGAGGGAGACCATTTATGATTAGTTGTTCAAAATGTTGCACCCATTTGGAAATCAGATTGGGGAATATATTAGAAAGCTTGTTTTGATTCAACTCCTAGGAGGAGAGATGAAACTTGATGCCCAAACAGCAAAAATGAAAACGATAGCAGAAGTTCTCTGCTGTCTGGGGATGCAATTCTTTTCTCAATTACTCTTGGGATTTTGGTCACTATTTTAAGATTTTCCAGTGCAACTTTTTCTATGAGAATTAGCTCCCAAGAAAGAGCTAGGAGGCTGTTTTTTTTTTTAACTTGAAAAGAAACAGAACGTACATACTGCTTTACAACTGTTGGCGATCAGACTTGCAGTCTTCTTGAAAGTCTTTTCAAGGTAGTGTGCAAATCTTTCATTTTATTTTCTTTTGACCCGAGCTGAAGAAATTCACCTACAAAGAAGGAAAGTAGTCAGGTTTGATTTTTTTTTTTTTTTTTGCAGGGGGCGGGGAGGGCTGGTAAAATACTAAGAATGAATAAAGAAGAAAAGTCAGAATTAACCTACCACGCACCAAATCTTCAATCACTTGGGTTAAAATAGATATAACAGTTGTATTTCCAATTCGTGCCAGAGCTATTGATGCTGCAGAAAGAATTAAGTCGCCAGCAAGGACAGCCTAGAAAAGAAGAAAAACCTTCAGAGAAAAGTGTCCGAGCACTGGTGCCAACAATGAAGTTTCCCAGGAGAGAAGTCCAGAATGGGAGGGAGGGAGGGCTCATCCTGGGTCTGTTTTTCCTCTTCCTTGGCAGGATTATTTTACACGTTTGGGACCCTGTTTGGAATCTTTGGGCTCTCAGAGATTACCTAGTCTGTCTCTCCAGTTGAGAGCTGAAGAAATGAATGCCTGGAGATGGGAAGCGCCTGACCCCCTCGCTTCATCCTTGGCCACCGCAAAATGCATCCCACTGCCTTCTTTTAATTCTGGACCATTCGTTCTCTTCTCACACCCTGTGGCTACGCCTCTGCACTTACTATTTCTTCTGCTCAAAAAGCCCCTCCCCTTCACCTGGCGACTCCTGTGCTGGGTTAGCTCAAGCAGTACCTGCAGGAGGTCCACTGAGACCCCTCGGTCTGACCTGTGAGCACAATGCCCCTTGGGTACTGCTCTCTTCCCACTTTTTTCCTGTTTGCCAAACCCCTAAGGGCAGAGACTGTGAATCACCCAGCTAGCACTTGGCACACACCATGGCCCCACACATGCTTGGCTCAACGAAAACTAAACCAAGGAACCTTGGCTCCAAGTTCAAAGCTCTTAGTACACTATTACATGGCCTCTCATTCCAGAACAAAATATCTTTTTCACTGAACACGCATTGATATTTTTTCAATCTTCTTTAGATGATGAGTTAAACCTTTGCACTGTGTTTGCAACTAATTATAATCATATGATTGACTCATATGCTAAAATCAAGTATACTAATTTGCATACTTAAAGATATGCATAAGTGTTAAAAGAGTAGTTATAAATGATATAGCTCATGGAAATTTTAATCCCTAGAATATGCAACATAACCACATTTTCAGTCCTTATTCCACACAGCATGTGGGACCTAAGTTCCTCAACTAGGGATTGAACCCATGTCCTCTGCAGCTGAAGCGTGGAGTCTTACCTGCTGGACCACCAGAGAAGTTCCAAGTTGTTACTGTCTATTAGTTCTCTGGCATTTAAAAATTAGTGACGTTCAGTTTGTTTACCAACTGAACGTTTTATACAACATACACTGTATGAGGTATCCTGACATAACTGTAAATGCACACTGATAAAGCCACTGTATGCATCGTGACTTACAGGCACACAGACATCCGCCTCCACCCTACAGCTCGAGCAGCTGAAGGCTCAGGACCTCCGAGCTCCTGCCTCTTCCCTATCTCAGCCCTGGGGATCCCCGAGGCCAAAAGGGAAGCGAACTGCCAGACTGGGGATGGCTGGGATGAGGGGTGAAAGGAAAGCAGGGCTAGAGACACAGGCAGGGAAACCAGGGCTCACGGAGGAGGTCTGTGTGAATGGACGTTTACTGGTAACACGCAGTCTTATCTGAGGGACAGGGACAGGGAGGTGGCCCCGGGCAGGGCGGACCAGCTGCGCAGCTGAAAGAGGTGGTGAGGGTAGAAACACGATCTCCCATTTGCACTCAGGAGGCCCCCAACAGCAGAGGCACTCACGAGAGGGGGCCAGGCAGGAGAAAACGCCAACTTGTTCACTTAGCCTCCTCTGCCCAAGCGCTCAAGTAGTAACGGCTTTAGAGCAGGCCCTGAAAATGGACACAGCAAACTGCAGGACATGTCACAGGACACAAAACCTTTTCATCTAAAATTGGCAATAAGAGGCTTACAATTGAAAATGCAGACTTGATTACACAACAGAATTGTGTATACTAAAGCAAAACCGGCATGTCAACACAGAATTAAGGCATTATTTCTCCTTTGAATCGGAGAAGGCGATGGCACCCCACTCCAGGACTCTTGCCTGGACAATCCCATGCATGGAGGAGCCTGGTAGGCTGCAGTCCATGGAGTCACTAAGAGTCGGATACGACTGAGCAATTTCACTATCACTTTTCACTTTCATGCATTGGAGAAGGAAATGGCAACCTACTCCAGTGTCCTTGCCTGGAGAATCCCAGGGACGGGGGAGCCTGGTGGGCTGCCGTCTATGGGGTCGCACAGAGTCGGACACGACTGAAGTGACTTAGCAGCTCCTTTGAATACAACTGGCAAACAGGTGGGAACCAGGTACTACAGACATGTGAGGGATGGGAAGGAATGGAGAGGGAATAAGTTGTGTGTGTGTGCGAGCTTGTATATTTATGGAGAGGGAATACGTGTGTGTGTGTGTGCTTGTATATTTATACTTTTTTTTAGTTTTACTTACTTGCCCTGACACTCTCACATGTGGTGGTGAAGTAATTCAGGTGAATCTGAGTAATCTGAGCCCAAGTAAAAGGTACCTTTTGGATAACTACAAATATGCTTTCCTTAACCAGATTCTATGTAAAACTGTGATTAACCATAAATAGTAAGTTTATCTTTCTGTGGTGTTATCTACAATAAAACATCTGTACATAGATGAAAACTATATACAAGAAACTATTTTGAAAGCTAGAAGACCACATTTAATGAAACACATTTTCATCATTTGAGACAAATCTGAAAAATAGATGCAATCCAAAGAGTGTGGCGTTTAATATGAAAAGATGAAAAAAACTAAAAAGCCGCACGTACCTTCTTTTCACCCCAGATCTTATTAACGGTGTGTTTTCCTCTCCGAGAACTTGCATCATCAATGACATCATCATGGACCAGACTGGCAGTATGGATCATTTCTGCAATTAAGGCAATGGCACGCTGGCTTGCTTGCACATTTCTAGTTAACAGAAAGCAACGCTTTTTAACAGAGACGCCGCCTATAACCTTCTCAGCAATCACTTGTGAAAAGTGGACATTGGATCTAGGATAAAGAATTTTATTTCTCTAAGAGAAATTGTATAAAAACTTCGGCTTCCCTACACAGCCAATTCTATCATTTGGAGAACATTTAAAAACACAGGAGATACTGTGAATCAAGATTATGCTTTCGGGACATCACATTAAGAAGAATTTGTATAATGAACAACAAAAGAAGGATTAACAGCTTATAAGTCTAGGCATTGGACTGATAACAATTGTCTTTATGTCTTGTAACAGTGGTCTTGGTCAGTTGATCAAGTTTATAATTAGATTATAACTAAATTTCGGGAGTTGATGGGGAAGATAAGCAAAAAGCAGTCTAGAGAATCGTGTATTAAAGAACCACCAATCACTGTTCAAACCTTTTAATACTGTCCTACACATTTAGTACGGAGAAGGAAATGGCAACCCACTTCAGTATTCTTGCCTGGAGAATCCCATGGACAGAGGAGCCTGGAAGGCTACATTCCATGAGGTTGCAAGAGTCGGACACGACTTAGTGACTAAATCACCACCACCACATGTAGCATGAAGACCTCCATAATCAAGATAGCTGGAGCTCACAATTCCACTTGGCTACTGACACTGGTTATCAATATGAATTTATAACTCATTCATACTGGAGTATGAGTTCCAATTCATGTTTAACCTGTGCATTTGAAATTTAAACTTTCATTTCCCAAATTTAACACAAAATACAGGAAAAGCACTCTAAGAAGATACATGGATATGAGTTCTACAGCTAAAAGGGGACTTCAATTTCTTTTTAATCATGATGATTATCACCATCAATCTTCTAGGGAAGTTTTAAAAAACCGAATTTTAAGAAAATCAAACTGGGAAAATAACCAGCCGAATTTTCTGAACCTAAAAACAGAAGCCTGGATCACACACATGCTAACGAAATGTTTCACTTATTCCTCTGGCTTCCTTCTCAAATATCACATTCTCTCAGGAGAAAAGTGAAGGGAATCCTGAAATGTGATGTTTTCTTTAAAAACTAACCTGAAAATATGCAAAAGCCAGTGCTCCTCCTAATGCCTCAGTTCTAGCAGAAAGCCATGAAAAATGATGTACAGCTACAGTACAGATGCTGGAATTTAATACTAAATCAGCCTGAAGACTATCTTCCCATTTTGCTTTAAATATAACTTTAAAATATAGTGCTTTGCCAGCAACTCTTACCTAAGATTTTTAGAACTAAACCTCAGAACCTTCCAAGTGCTTTTACCTTGGAAATAAACTGTAAAGTGCTGCTTATTATTTATTAATGTCACAATTATAACTGTCCTAAATTCTTCTGGATCACAGCCTCCTTCGTAGTAGAGAGGGACAAGATCTGGTAAGACCACTTTAGTGAGTGAGAAAATGGAGCTTCAGAGGGCTTCCGGGAGCTCGCTCCAAATCTCTCAGTGAGATACTCACAGACCCTACAGGAAGAAGCTTGGACCTTAAATATTTTTCAGGTACATTTACTGGATCCTCTTTTTTTGAGTTGGATGCACAAGAAAATATGTAGACTTTTACAGTCATTTTTTATATAGACTTTTTTTTAGAATATTTTCTCAGTGAATTTCAGTCTGATGAAACATACACTTGCTATTGGTTAATAGCACACTCACCTTCAAACAATTGGGAGCTGTCATCTAGCCTCTCTCAGGCATCACTGCCATTATCACAGCAGCAGGCAAGGGCCTGCTAAGAAACTGTGGCAGGGCAAAGTGGCCGTGCTCAGTGAGACACTGGGGTGGTGTTTTTTTTTTTTTTTTGGTAATTTTAAGATATTAAAATACAAAGATTTCTTGAAATACTTTGAAATTTCACAGACTCTTCATATATGTAAAATGCCATTTTGTATGCCTAAACTGATGAAACCAGGATTCTTGCTTAGAACATTCTGTGGCATCATAACACAGCCCCTACAGAAGAGAAGCACCACCTTTTCGACGCTTCCTCATTTTATCTGATATACTTTTTCTTGCACACTTAGGCTTTCACGTGTGTGAGATTCTATCTGGAAAAGCTGCCACTGCATACCCAAGCACAGCATAACAGTCTGGAAGCCAAATTTACAGATTCCAGATACGACTCACACTGTGTGAAGATGAAATCTTCCAAGTACTGAACCGAATCATACCTTCAAAAAAATGGGCACCGTTTCTACTTCCCGCTGTGAAAGAGCGGCCACACTTTCCCAGCTCCTGGGAGAGGTGCTAGGAAAAACCAGCCAGGTGAGACAGCAGGAGAAAGGAGGCCCTGAACCTCAGAAAGCAGAGGTTCTTGTCCCCTGCACTTCACACCTGCAAGAGCAAGCGATGACTCAGCCAGCCCCTCACCAACATCAGGAGGTTCCCCCTCATCAGATTCATTATTAGAATGAAGAATTAGAAGCACAAATGGAATAATATAATGACCTCTCCACATACCTTTCACCAAGCTGACATGACTGAAATAAAACTTTTTCCTCCCATTCATGCTGATATATAACACTAAGTCTTTAAATGACAAGCAAACCCTGAGAGTGAGAAAGCTGTCTCCAAAAAGAAAATCAAACCTTGTCAATGGATTACCCTGACTTGCAGCAAATGAAGGAGGCAGATAAATTTAAATATTAAATGCGGTTCTCACTTTAACAGGGACAGAGGCACATCTGTTCCTAAAACTACAGGGACTGTATAAAGACCAGAGAGTTCTCAGGTGGGTTACAGGACGCTCTACTTCTAAACATTACACTGTGTTCTTCTGTTGGTCTCTTCCGATAATTCTAAAGAGAAGCGTTCCACTTTGCTTGTTAGCACTAGCTTTCTATTCCTTAAATCTCATCTCTGGCCCACCTCGTCAAAAATCAATTTTCTTGAAAATGCAGACTGACAGTTCCTCAGACACAGCAATTGGGATCTCTCATGATGGGGCTCAGGAACTGGGATTCTGAAGTGGCAGGCCCACTGAGTCTGACGCACAGAATCAGGGAAATGCTGATCTGTGAGTGGGGGGCATTCACCTGCCTTACCGCATGCCCAAAAGGAAGCGGCTCCTGAGGAGGATTTGACAGCGGCGTGGTCTCTGCTGCCCCCCTGTGGCCAAGCCTCTAAACTGCGGCTCCTGAGAAGGAATTTGACAGAAGCGTGGTCTCTGCTGCCCCCCTGTGGCCAAGCCTCTAAACTGCAGGCATGAGAAGTCTGGCCTGAAAAGTGACCTGGACTTGGCGGCTCAGTTCAAGCAAGGTCTTGTGCCAACTTCTCTCCAAGTCTCTTCACAGCTTGCGGGCTGGCAGTGTCCCCTGCTCTGAAGGGCGCAGTCACAGGAGGGTGACCTCTCCTCTGACACTCCACGTCATCTCGAGTTTTAAAGGATAGGAAGGGACACTATTGGTTTGGTACTGAAGAAATTCACTATGTAAAAGGCAAACGAAGTCTGTCTCTAAAGTTCTTCAGGATGTGACCGTTATCTGATGAAAGCATATACAGCCAAGTTCAGTACACTGAACTATATACCCTCACAGACGCGCTTTAGAGTCTATCTTATCCGCCACTGAGCCGGGTGGGCCCCGCGATGACCGACAGCGTGGAGAGCGCTGCTTTCCTGCTGGGCCTGCGCTGCCAGTCCTGGTGCCTCCCGAAGAGGCACCTCCAAGGGAGGGAGAAGCCCGCCAGGCACACTGCCCACGTGGACATGACACGATGCGAGCCACGGCGTTTGTACGTTTCCTGCGGCTCTGTGACAGGTCACCACAAACGTGGTTTAAATTGACAGAAATTCTCCCACCGTTCTGGAGACCGCAAGTCCCGAAACAGTTCCCCTGAACTGAAACCAAGGTGTTGGCAAGGCTGGGCTCCCTGCAGCGCCTCAAGGGCAGGGTCCTCTCCTCACTCCTTCCAGTTCTGCTGACCTTTGCTTGTGGCCACAAGCTGGAAGGCGCCCTCTTCAAGCCCCTCCGTTTCATCTTCACATGTCCTTCTCCTGTGTGAGGCGATCTTCTCTGCCCACCTCTTTAGGGCTGCCAGTAACTGCACTTAGGGCCCATCAGAAAACCCAGGATGACGCCTCCATTTCACAATCCTTAGCTAAGGCACACCTGCAAAGACCATTTTCTCACCACAAAATGCAACACTTTATAGGCCCCAAGGCTTAGGACGTGGGTGCCTTTTGTGGAGCCATTTTTCAGCTTAACACAGCTCCTTGCTTTCGCCAGCCTCTTCTGTTGATGCTCAAATGTTTCCTTTTCAGTGCTCTCATTCCTAAAATTACTTGATTTTACTGCTTCTGTCTAAAAGCTTGCTTTTCCACATTATTGATACAACCTTGAAGTGCTCCTCATCTACAGCGGCACGCAGGGTTCAGGTTGTACTTGGGGTGAGGGGGCCATGCAAGGGGTTCCTCACCATCTCTCTTCCTCTACCCCAGTTTCTTGGCCTCGGTCTCTGGCCCCTGCAATCTGCTCTTTCGCTGTACTCTTCACTGGCATTCTGGGGACACTACTGGCATGAACGTCAGAGGTGCCCTCCATCTGACCTTCATGATGCCTGTGAGCTCTGACTCGCCTTGCAGGTCACTGTCCTTGGTCACTGGCCACTCACCTCTGAAAACTCAAACAAGCGCACCAGACTAGTGTGAAGACTGTCTTTCTTTGAAGGGAATGGCGGTTTTAAGCTGAACCCTACAGTCATGAATCCATTAACAGTCTTAATATCAGGAGAAAAGAACTGACGTCCAAGAGCAGCAGCTCTTGAATATTTCAGATCTATCTCCAGATAAAAATAGATGCCCGCAGAGCTGCCTTGTAAATGATGCACGGCTCATGCTATCGGTTGTTTTCTTGCTTCTGAAGCACTGCATTTAGAATCCTTAGACGTGTGGACAGTGATCTCCGTGGTGATATCTCAGACCTGCAGCTTGTCCACGATGGCCTTCTCCACAGGACCCACGGTGACATGGAATGACGCAGAACTTGGGTTCCCAGCTGATCAAAGTGCAGAAGGAGATGCCTTCAGTGATGGACTCAGCCGCCCCCAGGGGCCAGGAGCCTGAAGAGCGAGCCCGACAGTCGCCCTGATCTCAGTGCCGTTCCTTTAGGGTGGAGTTGACCTCCCCATGAAATGGACAACCCTCTGGTTCCTAAGGCCTTCCCTACCTCAGTAGGCGTCCTCTGTTACAGACTTTACTTACAGATCCATGTTAATAATGAGTATGGACACATCAAAAGTGCCATCTCCTGGCTTAAGGACAAAAACATTTCCTGGGGCACCAAACTTCCTAACCCACAAACAGCCACGGCAGTACCTGGCTCAATGATTGAAAACACACACACTCTCTAGACCAGGAATGGGTCTAGAATCTTTAGCGACCTGACCCTAGGATCCATTCAAGTGAGCTGGTGCTGTTATGATCATTTTGTTATAGCTTTTCTACAGTAAGCTTTTGTAATTTCCTTTGCTGTCATGAGAATCACAAGTTACTTCCACTGAATTTAAGACTTTTTTCACATTTGGAAGCTTGATCTGTTAACTAATGTGAAGATTGCATTATTAAAAAAAAAACACACACACATCATATGATCTGTTCTATCTAATCAAATGTCTGGCTTTGCAAAGTGCACTAATAGGATTCAGGGGCACTTGACTGCCTGTACAGTTGAAGTCAGTAGATCCGTGCCCAGCGTAACTGGAGTAGGCCCGTTATCTCAGTCACTCTCCAGGGCTGGAAGATTTCCACAACAAATAGGTGATGTCAGCACCAATGGTAAGAACAGGTACCTTTAAGGAGGTCTCTAAACAGGACAGGTTTGGCTTGTTGGAAAAGAGACAGTAATCATGCTACGGTCGGTAAGCAGAGCATTTCACAGAAATCTTCTTTCTTACAGAGCTCGTTTTTCAACTGGATTCTCTGATAAAGTGAGCTCTGACTCACAGGTAGCCAGCTGGGTTTTGCTGAACCCTTGTGAGGGCGCGGTGCCCCAGGAAGCAGACTCCCAGGTTCAGAGCACAGGCTCTACTCAGGGCCCCTGGGATGAGCACGTGAGGTGGGGGAGGGGTTTCTGCGAGGCAGGCCTGTCCGAAGCTGCTGCCATTTCACCGTGCGTCCCGGCGCTAGAATGGCCCTTCCTATACCAGCCCTGGTTGTGGACAGGCCCAGGTGAGAGGACTCTGGGCAGCCCTCGAGGAGCCTGAGAAACAAAGGCTTTCCACCAGCAACATTGGTCCAGCAGCGTGGGCAGAAGGTCCTTCATTTAAGGCAGGCTCCGGGCAGTGGCTCGGAATCCACCACAACTCTGTGTTCTGGACTCTCAAGTCTCATTATCTGCTATGTGCATTCCACTTTACCTGGCCAGGTGCTGTGGTTACCAGGATACACAGAAAAAAACTGAAGATTAAGTCTTAAGCTTCTGGTGTCATATCACCCTTTGACAATATAAGCCATGTATACCTTTCCCTTAGAAAAGGTTTATATTTAGAAAAGGCAGAGGAACCAGAGATCAAATTTCCAACATCTGCTGGATCACAGAAAAAGCAAAAGAGTTCCAGAAAAACATCTACTTCTGCTTTATTGACTACGTCAAAGCCTTTGACTGTATGGATCACAACAAATGGTGGAAAATTCTTCAAGAGATGAGAATACCAGACCACCTGACCTGCCTGAGAAATCTGTATGCAGGTCAAGAAGCAACAGTTAGACCCAGACTTGGAAGAGACTGGTTCCAAATTGGGAAAGGAGTACATCAAGGAGAACGTCACCCTGTTTAACTTATGTGCAGAGTACATCACACGAAATGCAGGGTTGGTTGAAGCACAAGCTGGATTCAAGATTGGTATGAATATCAGTAATAATATCAGAAGTATCAATAATCTCAGATATGCAGATGACACCACCGTTATGGCAGAAAGTGAAGAACTAAAGAGCCTCTTGATGAAAGTGAAAGAGGAGAGTGAAAAAGCCGGCTGGAAACTCAACATTCAAAAAACAATTATCATGGCATCTGATCTTATCACTTCATGGCAATAGATAGGGAAACAGTAGAAACAGTGACAGACTTTATTTTCTTGGGATCCAAAACCACTGCAGATGGTGACTGCAGCCATGAAATTAAAAGACACTTGCTCTTTGGAAGAAAAGCTATGGTCAACTTAGACAGCATTTAAAAAGTAGAGACATTACTTTGCCCACAAAGGTCCGTCTAATCAAAGCTATAATTTTTCCAGTAGTCATGCATGGATGTGAGAGTTGGACCATAAAGAAAGCTGAACACCGAACAATTGATGCTTTTGAACTATGGTGTTGGAGAATACTCTTGAGAGTTCCTTGGACTGCAAGGAGATCCAACCAGTCTATCCTAAAGGAAATCAGTTCTGAATATTCTTTGGAAGGACTGACGCTGAAGCTCCAATACTTTGACCATGTGATGCGAAGAACTGACTCCTTGGAAAAGACCACGATGCTGGGAAAGACTGAAGGCAGGAGGAGGAGGGGATGACAAAGGATGAGATGGTTGGATGGCATCACCAACTTGATGGACATGAGCTTGAGCAGGCTCTGGGAGTTGGTAATGGACACGGAGGCCTGGCGTGCTGCAGTTCAAGGGGTCACAAACAGTGGGACACGACTGAGCAACTGAACTGAACTGATGATACCTTTCCCTAGAAAATGCAAAAGTACGAACAATTTTGCGTACGATTCCAAGGGGCTCACAGACTCCCCCCCCAACTTCCATGGACCTCAGATTAAGAATTCCCAATAATCTAGCAGGGAACATATAATGGACAAGTGAAAAAGCTTAACAGAAAGAAAAAAAAAAGCAATAGAAGGTAGTTTTCCCCCCTATTTCTTAAGGTTTCTGTTTTCTAAAGTCCCCTCCAGGATTACCCTTAACTTATTTAATACACAGAAGCAGGATGAAGATGTCTCACAAGCCTGAGAGAAGCCATTCAGCTTCAACTGTCAAATGATGAAGCAATCCTGCCGACACTGACAAAGAGGTAGTTGAAAAGGTCAACAGGTTCTGGGGCCTCCGCTGCAAACAGGCCTGTGGGGCCCCGCCTGGGCTCTTCTGCCACCTTTGCTCACATTGTTCTCATAAACCTCTTACAGCAAAACCACAGATGGCCTCTGCTCTCCAGAAGCTCACCCCCTGCTCCCAACCCACTTCTGCTTTAAGTGGGAGACACCCGGTCCATTAAGTCCCTGATCCACAAGGGTCCTTAGGAAGTGAGTATTCCCAAGAAGTTGGGGCTCAGAGAGTAATCGTGCTAGGCTACTGTGCCACCAGAATGCACACCAGTCACGACTCACATCTCAATGCTGGACACAGCTCTGTGCTGAGTCTTCAGTCAGCCCTGCTCCCACCACAGGGAGAATGAAGCTGGAGCCAGGACATCCCCAGGGAAGGCAGAATGGAACTTACTTTTGAAACCAGCAATGCCTTTTCTGTATCATAGTCTCCCATTTATTCCTGCAAACCAACAATTTCTACAGTTTCAACGACATAAACTGAAGGCTCTGACAATGGGGATAACAGCTGACAGGATTTAAAGCAAGCAACACAGAATGTTTTCCTTCCCATGCAGTCTCTGAGGGGGATGAGCTGTGTCAGGCGTTAATCTGGAGAATTAAAGAGATAAACACTATCTCTACACCAGAATCAACCAGGGATGATTCTGCTCCTCAGCGGACACCTGGCACTGTCTGGAGACATTTTCTGGTTGTCATCAACTGGGGAGGGGGTACCACTGGGATCTACTGGATGGAGGCCAGGTATAGCTGCCAAAAGCCCTACGACCCAGAACAGTCCCCATAGCCAAGGACTACCTGGCCCCAAAAGTCTGCAGAGGCAAGGCTGAGGAATCCACTTCCAGACCTCATGAGAGGTATTTCAAGTTTGGTTCAGAGGGGAGTATTTCTGCTGCTCTGCCTTCTAGGTGAAGTGATCCTGATGATGGGAAAACAGCCACCTCCAGAGATCCCGCTGCTTGTTCAGACTCTCCTGTGAGCATTTAGAAAGTCTCAGGGCAAATGGGAGGCACCCCTAAGCACAGTGTCGTGCCCTGGAGCTGGAGTGGCACAGCCACAGGGCACACGCGGCTGAGCGCGTGCTAAGAAGTGCCACCCGATGCCCACTCTTACATCATCCTTACATTTGGTGCTGGCAAAGTTTTGCTGCTGCTGTGCAGGTGCCAAGTCTCGTTAACTCTTCGCGACACTATGGACTGCGTCACGCCAGGCCTCCCTGTCCCTCACCATCTCCCAAAGTTTGCCCAAGTTCACGTCCACTGAACTTGGGCAAACTCTGGGTGATAACATCCAACCACTCATCGTCCGTCATCCTCTCTTGCCTTCAGTTTTTCCCAGCATGGCAAACCTGAAGCCCTCCCTAAGGGCTACATCTTTTCCTGAGCTATCTACAGATAAAAGGAAGGAGAATGCAAACGTTCAACAGCAGGAAAATGTGCCAGCGTACATTATGGTCCACTGGAGTGTCCATCAGAAGACTGCCTGATGTAAAAATAAACACAGTGAAGACACTCCAGTAACACGCAAAGAGTTTTAAGAATAATGGCAATGGGTAAGTCCTCTGTCGTTTCAAGGTTTCCTTTAATGTTAAAACATGGCAGTTGTTTTAATAGTTGAAAATTTTACATATATTTACAACACAGAAGTTGAAGACCAAAAGCCAAAAATGCCTTCTTTTAAGAAAAATTTTCTTTGGCATGTTTCTGAAGGCCACAGGAAGTAAGGTCCTGCAGGGGGTGTGGTGGCCAGAATCTGGGCCTAACTCATGACTTTATAACCATCAACCTTCGGAATAATGGCCCCGTGTGTACAACAGTTACAAGTAGATATACATGCTGGCATTCTTTACTTCTGCATGAGAAAACTCAGTGGAGCTTTGAAGATTCTAAATTGTTTATTTGCTGCTGAAGTTGTTCTCCCGTGGATATTAGAAAGCGTGGAAAAGATGGCCAGACTAGACTCCAGGGTGACCTTGGGAACACAAAGCTAGAAATTACTCACCACAAAGCGAGTTCGCAGACACAAGGTACTAGTTAAACAAGAAAGTAAATGGTAACCTTGGGAAGGAAGGTTCGCTGAATAGAAAACAGAGGTGAGAACGTGACTCACTCACCGGGAGTTATTGTGATGAATGTTACAGGCTCGGGCCATTAGCACCACAATAATTGGTCGAAAGGCTTTTCCTTTTCCATCAAAGAGTACTCAGACATTTCCTTGAGTTCTGCTGTAGATATGAAGAGTTCCTGAAACAAAGTTACTCTGAGTCAAATGGGTGGCATAACTACACAAAACATAAGCGGTATTTCTTTCGCACAGCTTTGATTTTAGCGCATTCATTTCAATGGGGAAATCCAACACTTGGTAGGAAGAGGTGCCAACACTGTGTGGCCACAAAGCTGGCTCCTGTGGCTGGGGCCGCAAGCAGCGCCTGGCCGCCCCCCACCAGGGGCCTACATGCTGGGTGGGCCTGCCGCTGGCGGAGACCCTGAGTGACCGCCGGAGGGGGATCGCCAGATGGCTGGTGACAGCTGCAGAGGGAGGAAACAGGGCTGCTTGCAGCCTGGAGGGAGATGTGTATAAGAGACAGGCCTGAGAGAAGCCATTCAGCTTCAACTGTCAAATGATGAAGCAATCCTGCCGACACTGACAAAGAGGTAGTTGAAAAGGTCAACAGGTTCTGGGGCCTCCGCTGCAAACAGGCCTGTGGGGCCCCGCCTGGGCTCTTCTGCCACCTTTGCTCACATTGTTCTCATAAACCTCTTACAGCAAAACCACAGATGGCCTCTGCTCTCCAGAAGCTCACCCCCTGCTCCCAACCCACTTCTGCTTTAAGTGGGAAGACACCCGGTCCATTAAGTCCCTGATCCACAAGGGTCCTTAGGAAGTGAGTATTCCCAAGAAGTTGGGGCTCAGAGAGTAATCGTGCTAGGCTACTGTGCCACCAGAATGCACACCAGTCACGACTCACATCTCAATGCTGGACACAGCTCTGTGCTGAGTCTTCAGTCAGCCCTGCTCCCACCACAGGGAGAATGAAGCTGGAGCCAGGACATCCCCAGGGAAGGCAGAATGGAACTTACTTTTGAAACCAGCAATGCCTTTTCTGTATCATAGTCTCCCATTTATTCCTTGGGGGCCAGGGAAGCAGAAGGTCGGGGGCAGATGAGATGAGAGAAGGGCAGCGTCAGCGTCTGGCTCAGGTGTTACTCAGCCACACAAGCCAAAGGTTCACAGGGAAAGTGTACAACACGCTATGCATGATTGCAAGGAGCTTACGAGGGCATTAGGGAAGCAAAATTTTTTTTAATATGAAATATTCAGTGAATGATACAGTGGCAACTTGAATAATGGCCGTAGGTTCATTAAGGTTCAAAGAATGGAGAGATCAGTGTGGGTGAGAAAAACTGAGCATTTCATAGAGGAGACAAGCGATGCTTGGCAAACAGAAGCTAAGGAGGATTTTGCTTCCTGAAGAGGAGGGACAGCTGTCCTGGGGATGGGCACGTGTGTGTCCTGTCTCTGTCTCTCAGGGACTTGCTGGGAAGAATCAGAGCCTGTATCCCAGGAGCAACAAACGGGCCCAGCAGCCCTGCACAGGGCTCAAGCGCACACGATCCTGCAGGCCCGGCACTCCCTCCTCGGTGCCAAGGATGATAATAAATGCAGAGATTTCAGGGATAAACGGACAGCCTCTCGTCTACACGGAGCTCAGAGTCTAGGCAGGGGCAGGGAAACAGGACTGCAGTGTAGTGTGGCAGGGGGAGGACTCCTGTCCTGGAGCTGAGGACTGCTGCCCGGGAGTGCACAGGAGGTACCTCTGGCTCAGGCTGAGGCCAGGAGGGCGAGAGCTGAGGCAGCGGGGTGACAGAAACCCAGGGCTGGGGACTGAAAGCCAGATTCTGATGAGGGACTTCCCTGAGGGTCCAGCGGATAAGAACCTGCCTGCCAATGCAAGGGACACCGGTTTGATCGCTGGTCCGGGAAGATCCCACATGCCTTGGAGCAACGAAGCCTGAGAACCACAGCTACTGGAGCCTGAGCACCTAGCGCCCAGGCTCTGCAAGAGCAATCGCCACAGAGACGCCTGGGCACTACAACTAGAGAGTAGCCCCCCTGCTTGCCACCACGAGAGAAAAACCCTCGTGCAGCAAGAAAGATCCCGCACAACCAAAAATAAATAAAAACAACTTTCAAAAGAGAGATGAGATGAGCTGAGCAGGGTGTGGAAGGAAGAAGCGGGCCAGGTCGAGGATCCTCCCCAGGTTGTCCTGGGTGACAACCTCACATCAACAGGATAAACAAGAGAAAAAACAATTAGTAGGAAAAAGGGGAGCTTCAGATCTGCCAGTGTGAGGCAGTGATGGACGCTCCATAGAGCTGCCCAGGGAGCCGGCAGAGTTTAGGAGAGAACGTTCATTCTGGGCCAGAGCCATTAATTACATGGGAGTCTTTAGCACGGAAATGGGTAAACAGAAGATAGAGCGAGAAAAGGTGCAAACAACCCCAGGGAGCAGCTGGAGGGGACGGAGAGGGGCCCAGGAAGCTGACTGAAGCATGGCCTGAGGAACACAAGGGCAGTGCGGAAGCCAAGGGCTGGGCTCGCGGAAGGGCTGTGGGCAACAGGGTCCAATGTTCAGAGGGTCTGGAAGATACAAGCCAGCAGTGCCTATCGGATTTAGAAGGGGGAAAAGGCAGTTTCAGGTGAGAGGCTGATAGGAAGGCAAAGGGCGGTGGTGGAGCCATGGTGAAGGGGCAGAACAGAGAGAGAGGGGCTGGGAATTCTGGAGCGGAACCGGGAGGCCACAGGATGATGGGATGGTCCTTTAAACGATGAACAGAAAGAAGCTGGAGCATCTGAAATGGATCCAGAGGAGAATCAAGAGGGCAAGTCTGCAGACCAACACGGAGAACAGGGAATTAGGGGAGAAGAACCTAGGGCCCCAAGCGGGAGGCAAAGGGCATGGGACTTAACCAGACACAGGGACGACGCTGGAGGAGGCAGGCTACAGCAGGGGCGTGCACTGTAACGGCCGGGCAGGCGTTCAGGGAGCTCCTCCTCCACAGCTTCTGCGTGGCTCCTCGGACAGGAAGCGCTGGTGCCGTGGAGACAGCAGAGTGGGGCGGGGGCTGGCGGGGGTAAATGCAGAACCTTGAAAGGGGAAGGAAGCTGACCAGGGGAACATGAGCATCTTGGGCAGCAGAGGAGAATCCACGTGAGGGTGGGAGCCACTGAAAATTGGGGCGACCGAATGTTGATGAAGAAAGTCCTGTCGGGGGCATCCCAGCACTGATATTCAGAACCGGAGAGGAGGACAGTGGCAGGGGGCACTGCAGGCCTCAGAGCCGCACCGGGCCCGGTACAGGGGACCAGTCTGGGGGGAAAGGGTCAGAGGACTCTGTGCACGTGCCATCATCTGCCTCTGGCGGTGACTTGTGTCGAATCTTCCACACTGCCCCATACTCAATGGCTCAAAAAACATTTAAAACCAAACATTTGGGAATCAGGTCTGCATTGAATGGCATGGCACACATGGGAAAACCTGCACTGTTTTTTCGTAATTCAAATAAATCAACCTAATTTCACAGAATCGTCAAAAATCTCTTACCTTCCTGATGTCCTCATAGAGACCTTTCAAGTCTCTCCAGCCAAGCTTAAAAGGGTCGGTGTACTTCTCACCGCTCAGTGTTTTACTGAAGCAGCAAGCTACTGGCGTCGTGTGATGGAACCTAAGCATAAACACACACAATGGGAGACTGGGCATTATTTTGCCGAGTTACTTCATTTTTAAGTAAGAACTACACAGACCTATGCATATACATATATATGTAACAGAGTTGGAGGATGGAAAATTTAAGCCTAGATACTTGCTGGGAATTAAGCATGAATGCAAAAAGGTCATAATTTCAAAGATCATATAAAATTCTGATCCTGCTCAACATTACACCAATTTTCATAACCAGGACCTAGGGAGCCACAAAATCAAAAGAAATATAAGCCATGTTCACTGTGTTCTGAGTTTAAAAATTTTTTTAAAGGTCAGTTTGGTTTTTTTTTTGGCTATCTTGGGTCTTCAGTTGCTGTGAGGGCTTTTCCCCAGTTGCAATGTATCAGGTTCGCATTGCAGTGGCTTCCCTACCCGCAGAGCATGAGCTCTAGGGTGCACAGGCTTCAGCAGACACAGCACAAAGGCGCATTAGTTTCAGCTTCTGGCCTCTAGAGCGCTGGCTCAGAACTTGTGGCTCAAAAACTTGCTCTGAGGCATATAGGATCTTCCCAAGCAGAATCAGGTGGATTCTTTACCCTGAGCTACCAGAGAAGTCCAAGTTTAAATTTTATTATACAGTTGGGCTTCTCTATCTACGGGTTCTACATCTCTGGATTCAAACAACCTCATATTGAAAATATATATGTGTGTGTGTATATTTAATTCCAGAAAGTTTCAAAAAGCAAAATTTGAATTTACCATGCTTAGGCAACTATTTGGATAGCATTTATATCAGGTATTATAAGTCATCTAAAAAGGACAAAGTATAAGGGATGATGTGTGTAGGTTATATGCAAATATTATGCCTTTTTATATAAAGGACTTGAGCATCCCTAATTTTGGTATCTGAGGTGAGAGCACCCTAGAACCAATGTCCCCTCCCCGCCCCCACCAATGGACGACTTTTTTTTTTTTTAAGACCAAGATCACACAAAGCTGGTATTATAGCACTTAAATAGCACAATTTCCTGAACTGAATAGCCCATTGCACTTTAGAACAGACATTTACTGGCAATATATATGACTAATAATTTTAGCTGCAATACGGATAATAAACTTACCGTGATACACCATACATATTTTGAAAGGCAGATGTTAAACTCTTCATAAGATTACAATAGGACATCTATAAAATAAAATATTAAGAAACTTCTAAGAGAATATTCATGAAAAACTTTTATAACACTAAATAAGAATTCCCGTAATTTATACAAAATAGTAATCTTTTATCTTTTACAGTCAGCAAAAACAACACCAGGAGCGGACTGTGGCTCAGATCATGAACAACTTATTGCCAAATTCAGACTTAAATTGAAGAAAGTAGGGAAAACCACTAGACCATTCAGGCATGAAATCAAATCCCTTATGATTATATAGTGGAAGTGAGAAATAGATTTAAGGGACTAGATCTGATAGGGTGCCTGATGAACTATGGACGAAGGTTTGTGACATAGTACAGGAGACAGGGATGAAGACCATCCCCATGGAAAAGAAATGCAAAAAAGCAAAATGGCTGTCTGGGGAAGCCTTAAAATAGCTGCGAAAAGAAGAGAGGCGAAAAGCAAAGGAGAAAAGGAAAGATACAAGCCTCTGAATGCAGAGTTCCAACAAATATCAAGAAGAGATAAGAAAGCCTTCCTCAGTGATCAATGCAAAGAAATAGAGGAAAAGAACAGAATGGGAAAGACTAGAGATCTCTTCAAGAAAATTAGAGATACCAAGGGAACATTTCATGCAAAGATGGGCTCGATAAAGGACAGAAATG